>JAJPUD010027333.1:0-15650 GCA_023553655.1 Myrmecobius fasciatus | reverse complement strand
ATATGTTTTGCAAATAAAAAGCTTTATTAAAAAAATAAAAAAATAAACAACAATTTGTTATAAATTTTAAAAAAGTAGTAAGGCAAAAGAGAAAGAACCCAATAATAAAGTCATTGTGATATTAGGAAAGATCAGGCTTCATCTTCATAAGAGAATCCTGAAGCAAAAAAAAAAAAAAAAAAGCTTCATCCTAAAGACTAATGTGAAGTGGTCACCTGTCCAAAAAGAATTCATAGAACTCAATATTTTAAAAATCAAATGAGGTGAGAACAAAAGGAACATTTACACAGTAACAGCAAGGTTATATGACAATCACCTGAGATGCACCTGGCTCTTTTCAACAATGAGGTGATTCAAGGCAATTCCAGGAGAAAGTGCCATCCAGCTTTAGAGAGAGGTTGAATGTGGATCAAAGCATAGTATTTTCATCCTTTTTGTTATTGTATGTTTTCTTTTTTTTTCTTTTGATCTATGTGTGTGTTTGTTTACACTGCATGAAAAATATGGAAATATGTTTAGAAGAATTGCACATGTTTAACCGATATTGGATTGCTTGCTATCTTGGGAATGGGAGAAGGGAGAAGAGAAGGAGAAAAATTTATAGCGCAAGGTTTTGCAAAGGTGAATATTAAAAAACTATCTTTGCATGTATTTGAGAAAATAAAATACTACAAATGAAAAAAAAAATCAAATGAGAGAAGCAGAACCAAGATGGCAGAGCAAAGGCAGGGACTTACTTGAGCTCTCCCCCAGAGCCCTGAAATTACCTTTAAATAATGCTTGTTAATAATTTTTAGAGTAGAAAAATCCACAAAAACAGGCAAAAACAGCATAGAAGGTAAGCAGGAAAATTCTGTTGCACCAGGGTGGGAGTGAAGCGCAGTTGCAGCACCGGGTAAGCTAGCACAATTGGTCTGCAAAACACCAGGATCAGTCCTTCAGGCTTCTAATTCAGAGATAGCAGTAATTGTTTCCACATTTCTCAGCCCACAGATGCTAAGAGGACTTCAAAGGATGTCAAGAAAAGTTTGTTTCATTAGGATCAGAGAGGAACCCCAGCAAACCAGGAGCTGATTTTGAGAGCCACTTCTTGGCTAAGGTGGTAAAAATAACAGCAACATTAGTGATTTTATTTTATTTTTATTTTTATTTTTTTGCTGAGGCAATTGAGGTTAAGTGACTTGCCCAGGGTCACACAGCTAGAGAATGTTAAGTGTCTGAGACCAGATTTGAACTCAGGTGCTCCTGACTTCAGGGCTGGTGCTCTATCTACTGTGCCACCTAGCTGCTCCAACATCAGTGATTTTAGAGGAAAGGGAAATTATAAGTGACAATATAGATTTATCTGTTTATATTGCTAAATGGGAAGATGATACTTTGAACTCATGAGAAATTTCTCATTATTAGGGCAGCTATAAAAGTATATATAGACAGAGGGAACATGTATGAGTTGAATATGATAGAATATTATATACAAAAGTAAAATTAAGAGGTGATAGAGGAACATGTTTTTAGAAATGGAAAGAGAGAGGTGGAATAGTATTAATCTTTTGCCACAAAAGATGAAAGAAAAAGCTTTTACAGTGAAAGGGAAAAGGAGGAAAGGAGAGGGAGGGGAGGGGTAGTGAGGAATCTTTATTCTAAGCAGAATTGGCTCAAAAAGTAAATAACATATACACTCCATTTGAGTATAGAACTCTACCTGACCCTTCAGGAAAGTAGAGGGGGAAATGGTGATATCAGAAAGAGGAGAGTGATATAAGGCAGGACATATTGGGGGAAGGGAGTGGTCAGAAATAAAACCTTTTTGAGGAAGGATAGAGTGAAAGGAGAGAGAGAATAAAATAAATGAAAGAAATACAGCTAGCAAGAGTGATTATGAAAGGAATTTTGAAACATGTTTCTCTGATGAAGGTCTAACATAATATAATATGTATAATATATATAACATGTATACTTTTGTGTGAATATATATATATATATCATAGGGCTAGAAAATCATGCATAGTTTTTCACTTAACAATACCATTACTAGGCATGTGATCCACTGTTTTTGTTTTGTTTTGTTTTGTTTTAAAGAAAAAGAACCCATATGCACAAAAAATTATTCTTAGTAACCCTTCTCAGTACAAAGAATTGGACATTGAGGGGATGCCCATTAATTTGGGCTGAATAAATTGTGGCATGTGAGTATGATGGAATACTATTATTCCATAATATATCTATTATAAAAATGATGAACAGGATGCTCTCAAAAAACCTCAGAAAGTGTTCCATCAGTTCATGCAAAGAGAAATGTATTATGTACAAAGTAATAGCAATGTTGAGGGGTGATTAGATTTGAATGACTGCTATTATAAGCAATTCAATGATCTAAGAAAACTCTGAAGGAAACATGCTATCAATATCCAAAGAAAGAACTGATTGTGTCAGAATACAGATTGAAATAAACCGTTTTTAAATTTTGTTTTTCTTGAGGCTTTTTTTGGGGGGAAGAAATCTGTGCTTTCTTTCCCAAAATGACTTGTAAAAATGCTTTGTATAACTTCACATGTGCCATCTCAATGGTGTGTGTGTGGGGGGGTGATGAAGAAAGAGGGGAGAGAATCTGGAATTCAGCTTTAAAAATAAATGTACAAATATTTCTTTAGAGGTAATTATAAAGAATGAAATATTTAAAAAAAGAGAGAGGTTGATAAAAAACATTTTAAAAAGATTATGAAAAGAAAGAAACCAATTAGAAAAGGAAATATAGATATTAAGAAGGAAAATGAGGACTCAATGAAAACTAGAATTGCAAAGTAAAGCCACCAAAGTTATAACAGACCAAGAAATAATAAAACAAAATATAAAGAATGCAAAAGTAGAAGCAAATGTGAGACATCTCATTAGAAAAACAAGGAATCTAGAGAACAGATCAGGAATGGAAAATATAGGAGCATGAAAGATTTAATAAAAAAAGAATATTGGTACAACAAAATGAGAAATAATTCAAGAAAATTTTCTTGAAATTGAAATGTCACAACAAGAGGGGAAATTTTCCTTAGAAACAAATTTGAATTTGAATTGAAAAAAATTTAATCGATGCTTTAACAGATTCTGAAGTGATGGAACCTTCAAAAAGTTGGAATAAAACAATTTTCTAGCTTAAAATACATTAGAAGAATTTCAGGAAAGGTCTATTTCACTTTCATAAGAGCAGAGGATAGATGATAAACAGGAAAGCTAGTGGGAGGATCTTAGCTGACATAAATCAGGACCTGATGTGTCTTTATCCTAGCTGAACAGGCCAGTGGCATAGTACAATAGCAGAGGAGTTTATAGCTATAGTGCCAAGGACAAATTGGTAGCTCCAGAAACCAGGCAACAACAGGCTTGGATAACATGGACTTCCTCCAGCAACTAAACCAAAACAGAGGGAAAAAATATAGGCCAATTTTCCTATTGAATATTGATTAAAAATTTTAAATAATAGCAAAGAGATTTCAATAATTTATCATGAAAACAATCCACTATGATCATGTAGGATTTACACAGCGATACAGGGCTTGTACAATATTAGGAAAGCTATTAACATAACTGACCATATCAATAACAAAAGTAATAGAAGTCAGATGATTATAGATGCAATAGATGCAGAAAAAGTTTTGACAACCCATTAATATTAAAAACAATAGATAATATAGGACGAAATGGAGATTTCCTTAAAATGATAAGAAACATGTACCTAAAAACATTAGCAACAATTACATGTAATGAGGATATGTTAGAACTCTTCCCAATAAAATTCAAGGTGAAAAAAGGATCTCCCTTATCACCACTATTGTTCAATATGGTACTTGAAATTTTAGCTTTTGCAATGAGAAGAAAAAGAAATTGAAGGAATTAGGATTGGTAAATGAAGAAACTAAACTATCACTTTTTTGATGATATGATGATATACTTAGAAAATCCTAGAGAATGAAATAAAACCTACTTGAAATAATGAACAAATTTAGCAAAGGTACAGAATATAAAATAAATCCACACCATCAACATTTCTAAACATTACCAACAAAATCCAGCAGTAAGAAGTAGAAAGAGAAATTCAATTTAAACTAACTGTAGACTATATAAAATATTTGGAAATCTACCTGGCAAGGCAAACCCAGGAATTACGTGAACACAATTACAAAATATTTTTCACACAAATAAAGAAAGACCTAAACAATTGGAAAAACATCAGTTACTCACAGGTTGACTTAACTAATATAATAAAAATGACAATTCTATCTAAATGAATCTACTTATTCACTGCCATATCATTCAAACTACAAAAATATTTTATACAGCTAGAAATAATGATAGCAAAATTCATCTGGAAGAGCAATTGTCAAGAATATCAAAGACACTAATCAAAAAATGCAAAGGAAAGTGGCTGTCATACCAAATCTAAAACTATATTATATAGGATCATAAAAACTATTTGGTAATGACTAAGAAACAGTGGTGGATCAATTGAATAGGTTAAGTACAGAAGCTACAGTAGTCAATGATTATACTGTTTAATAAACCTATATATACTATATATTATAGCCTCATGGGAAAGTAATTACTATTTGACAAAAACTGCTGGGAAAAGTGGAAAATAATATGATAGAAACTAGACACACCTTATACCAAGATAAGTTTGAAATAGGTTAATGATTTAGACATAAAAAGTCACAAAATTATAATAGTTTACCTGCCAGATCTTTGGAGAAAGAAGGAATATATTACCAAATGAGAAATGGAAAACATTATGAAATGCAAAATGGATAATTTTGATTTAAGTTAAATTTAAAAGGTTTTGCACAAACAAAACCAATGCAGCAAAGATTAGAAAGTAAGCAGGAAGTTGGGAAACAACTTTTTTATAATCAGTATTTCTGATAAAGTCCTCATTTCTAAAATGTATAGAGAACATTTAGAAAAGTACAAGTTATTATCTAACTGATAAATATTCAAAGAATATGAACAGGCAGTTTTCAGATACAGAAATTAAAGCTGCTTTTAGTCATATAAAAATGCTTAGAAAAAATGCAAATTAAAACAACTCTGAGATACCACCTCAATCCTATCAAATTGACTGATATAATAAAAAAAAGAAAAGAAAAAGAAAAAGGAAAAAAAATAAAGAAAAGAAAATGATAAATGGAGTGTATGTGGGAAAACTGGGACATTAATGGATTGTTGGTGGAGTTGTGAACTTTTCCAACTATTATGGAGAGCAAGTTAGAACTATACCCAAAGGGCTATCAATTTGTCATTACCTTTTGATCCAGCTTTACCACTCCTACATCTGTATCCCAAAGAGATAATAAAAAAAGGAAATAACCTACACATACAAACATATTTATAACTGTTCTTTTGTGATGGCAAAGTATTGGAAATTTAGGAAATGTCCATCAGTATGGGGAATGGCTAAACAAATTGTGGTACATGATATAATAGAATACTATTGTGCTATAAAAATGATGAGTAGGTGGATTTCTCAAAAACCTGGAAAGTCTTACATGAACTGCTGCTGAATGAAGTGAATAGAACGAGGAGAACAATGTACATAGGAGGTGCAGCATTTGGTGACAGTTAAGTATGGTAGAATTAAATGTTCTCAGCAATACAGTGATCTAAGACAAATCCAAAAGAATTATGATGGAAAATGTTATCCACATTTAGAGAAAGACCTGTGGAGCCTGAATGCAGATGCTTTTTCCCCAACAATTCTCTCATTGTATGAGTAATTTGGAAATATGTTTAACATGACTGGAGATGTATAGTCTATATCACATTTCTTACTGCTTTGAGGAAAGGAGGAAAAGGAGATGATTTGGAACCCAAAATCCAACAAAAATAAATGTGGAAAAATATTTCATGTCATTGGGAAAAGTGAAATATTGTTAAAATAAAAAAATAATTCAAACTTGGTGGAATCACAATTAGAAGATGTAGCATTGGTTAAATGAAAAGACTTGCATCATTATATATATATATATAAAGCAACAACAACAACAACAAACCCAAAGACTTGCATCATTATATATAAAGCAACAACAACAACAACAAACCCAAGTCTGAAACTAAAGTTATCATACTCAGCAAAGTTAAGCATAATGCTGAATGAAAAAAAAAAAAACAGTATTCAATATATTGATAGATTTTCAGGACTTTGCTGAAAAAAAAAGACCAAAACTCAACAGAAAATTTGAAATAGTAGACCAAAGAAGAATATAATGTAAACATCAATGACAAATTACAAAGGACTCAATAAAAATGAATTGTTTGTGTTTTATATGTACAAATTTAAACCATATGTCTAAGATTGTCATTAATAATTCAGTATTTCAAAAGAAAGATTGGGATAGAGCTGAGTATGATGTGACTCTAAAAAGCAAAATTGTGTAAGAAAAGATTAAAAAAGTAATTATGTTATACAAATGAGGAGTGAAAGTAAGAAGTGACAGAGGAATTAGAAGAGGAGGGCTAATAGTTTTAAAATTCCACTTTCATTGGAAATGGATTAGAGAGGGAATTTATATGAAAATATGTGTACAAATACACATATAATATGTATATGCACATATGTATATATGTAAAAGTCTTCTAAATTTATAAAAAGGGAGAATAGATAAAGCAGTACAGATGAGTGTGCAGATTACTGAGAATGGGATAAATAGGGTGAGAAAGGGTAGAGAAAGAGGATAAAGCAGGGATCCTCTGGGGGAGTGGGGGAGTAGGTTAAGTAATAACAAGCCAAGGAAGCATATAAAAGTAACATAAAAATGACTATCAGGAGTATCATTTATCTTTTAAAAAGCAGAGATAGTAATCATTGATCTGACACAAAGTTTAAGCTGAAATATATTTAATTGAAAGAAAAATTGGAAAACTACACTATATATGAGCCATACCAATTAACATTGTTTTATACTATTTAAAATAACTAGACATTTTATGTTTGGGATGTTGTCATGATATAAGAAATGATGAGTTAGGCTAACCATGTGCAACTCTTTTAAACATCTTGCAATATTCAACATAATACACAAAGAACTAATAGATCAAAAGGGAAAAAAAACATGAGAAAGAAAGAAAAAAGCAATCATACAAGAAAAAGGTGAAAATATGCTTTGATCTACATTTAATCTTTGTAGTTCTCTCCTTGGAGGTGAATGACTCATTTTTATCACAAAGACTTAGACTTATTAAAGATGCTTTTATCCATCTTCAGAGAAACAAAGTACCAGCAAGCATAATATTGCCTTACACAGGCATATGTGTATCAATATGTATGATTATAGATATATACATATACATGTGTATAAATATATAAAACATAAAAACCTATTTATATCTATATATTTATGTATATTCATATCCATCTATCTATATTTATACCTATATCAGAAGATAGATAAAGGCATATAAAAATATAGATATAGATATTTGTTCTTAATTGTACCCTTATTGGGGGAGTGGGAGAAGAGCAAACAAGTAAAAAAAGAATAAAGTACAAAGTACATAGTAGAGCACAAAAGAAAAAAGATCAAGGAAGAAAAGATAGACAGCTTAGACCATAATGTGTAATATTTATTATATAAGTATTTTTGAAATGGAAATTTATTATTTCATACTTTGAATTCTCTCATAGTTTGTCATGGCAATGTTTTGTTTTTGTTTTTCTATTATGCATTTAAATTTTTTTTTGTTTGTTTCTTTGTTTTGTTTTGTTTGGCTTTTTGCTCAGGCAATTGAGGCTAACTGACTTACCCAGGGTCACACAGCTAGGGAATGTTAAGTGTCTGAGACCAGATTTGAACTCAGGTCCTCCTGATTTCAGGGCTGGTGCTCTATCCACTGCACCACTTAGCTGCCCCTATGCATTTAAGTTTTAAATAAATAAATAAATTTTAATAAAGAGAATATTTGAATTCTCCTATTTTTATAGCTTATCTTTTTCCTATGTAGTCTGTTTAGATTTTCCGTAAGTGCCTTACTATATAATGTATCTGTTATGCATGTTTTATATTATTATATTTTTCTTTTAAAAGTCATCATTTTACTATTGTACTATCTGAAATGTCAATCTTTTTTTTTAGATTTCTGCTGAAGCATTATTAATTTCCTTCCAATGCCTTTTATTTCCACAATTTGTGTTTGTGTTAATTTTGTTTCTACTGAAAGACATGTTGTTGCATTCTAACACCTAATCCATTCTGCTACTTCATTTTAATGGTGACTTATTCTGATGCACAATCAATATTATCACTAATTGTATGTTTTCCCATCCTATTTTTTATCATTTTTCCCCTTTTCATTCCCTATTATGACTACAAAGAAGAGGATCTTACTACAAGGGTTTTCTCAGTATTGATTTTCTATATTTGACACCATAAGCTTCTCTCTTATTAATCTGTTCTTCTCAACCAGACCCCTATTACAAGTTCTCATGTTTTCTTTTAAGTCCTTCTCTATGATAATCTCTCATTTTTTCAGTCTTAAATATATTTTACTTAGGATTAATACTCCATGAATCCTCCATTTCTCTAACCCTTTTCTTATTTTCTCCTGTTTTTCCACTGAGTTTAATGGATATCATCATCAAGCAATGTATTTTCTACTCACTTATTCCAGTTCAGATGAAAGTGAAATACACGATTCCTATTCCTTCAAATCTGCCTGATTCATAGAGATTTTTATTTCCACACTTTAATTATGTGAAACGGTAAGTTTCATCACTTTTCTTTGTTGTTTACTTAATGCATATTTTTCCTCTTTCTTAGCTTTCTACTTTTACATTTATCAAAACACAATGATCTGATAAAATTAAGACTTTGAAGGTCCATTTTTATCACACTCTCCATTAGAATACAGTTTATTCACATATCAACTCTACTTAATTGCATTTATTTTTTTTTATTTTTATATTTCTACTGACGCTAATATTCCTATTTCAAAGTTCTTACTCAATTCCAGTGTTTTCATCAAGAATCCTTGGAAGCATGTTATTTAATTAAAGATCTATATTTAACCTTGTGGGATTATACTTACTGGGTAAACTAGGTTTATTTGTAAATCTCTCCCTCCCTCATTCCCTTCCATAATTTCATAGTCTCTCTTCTTCTTCTTCTTCTTCTTCTTCTTCTTCTTCTTCTTCTTCTTCTTCTTCTTCTTCCTCTTCTTCTTCTCCTTCTTCTCCTTCTTCTCCTTCTTCTCCTTCTCCTTCTTCTTCTCCTCCTCCTCCTCCTCCTCCTTCTTCTTCTCCTCCTCTTCCTTCTTCTTCTCCTCCTCTTCCTTCTTCTTCTCCTGCTTCTCCTGCTCCTCCTCCTCCTCCTCCTCCTCCTCCTCCTCCTCCTTCTTCTTCTTCTTCTTCTTCTTCTTCTTCTTCTTCTTCTTCTTCTCCTCCTCCTCTCTTTTTCTCTCTTCCTCTTTTCTATCTCTCTTTCTTTCATTCTTTCTTTCATTTCCTTTCTCTCTCTCTGTCTCGCTCTCTCTCAATAGATGGATTAATAGATACTTTAACTTTCCTTTTGTAATATTATTTTATGCATTCTCAATTTCTTTATTTGGTGCTGTTGAGTCTTATTTAATCTTGATGGTGCTTCTTTGATACTTAAATTTATTTATAGCTACTTGATTTATTTTATTTTTTATCTGGAATCTATCTTTCAATCAACACATTTTTGTAATTTTCATTTTGGGTTTTACTCTTGATTCTTGATTCTTTAGGAATTTTCACTGACAGTGTGAGCAAGTTGTGTTTATCTTTGTGGATTTGTTTTTTGGTCTTTTGAAGACCTCCTTTTTTGGATTTTTATTTTTGACATTTGTAGCCTTATAATAGCTTATCTTTTTGCTATTATAATTGTTATTTAATCATTTTTTCAGACATATTCAAATATTTCTAACCCATTATTTTATGCACATTCCTGAAAAACAGCATTCAGATAGCTTCTTTCTCACATTTTTAAGGAAACATATTGACAATTTTTTTCAGATTCAGTTGTCATGGTTTATTGGCATCCCATACATTCTTTTAATTATGCTTTGCATGTTGATTTTGTTGTGATAGTTATAATTCCATCCTTACATTTCTTTTTGCTTTGGCTTTATTTCTTCCATTCTTTTACGCAAGGGCTGGCTATTTTTCCATATGACCATTTTCTAGTTTTATTCTCAACCACTGATGAGAAATTTTAATTTGGTCCTACTTTTGCTATTTAGCATTTTTTCAATTATCCTTAATTTTTAGGATGGTTGTCAACTATTCGAAGAATTCTTAGAGTCATTTCATTATCTTTTCTGGAGTCCTAGGAGCATTTATTACAAAACAATACTCTTATTATTCAAATTTCTCTTTGCATTTATTTATGTCATTTTATTGGAATCATTTTATATTATTCCTTTTAATATTTCTGATGGTTTCAACATGTAGATATTATCATGGCACTTTAATTTCATTCTCAATATATTTAATATTGCAGGTTTTGCTTCAGATTTCTTCCCGCTGAATAGTAGCTCATCTATATAGAGAGATAATTTCTCATTGAGTTATTTTCCCTGAAGTTAGCCATTTGTACCACTTCTACTGAAATCGAATTCCTGCATTACTATATATGTGTAAATGCTTTCCTTCATTCCAGGCCCTATTGAATTGCTATTTTAACTGCAAAGTCTTCTCCAATCTTCCTATTCTACTCTTTAAAATTGTTATTCTACTCTGACTTCTCAATTGAATTTATTTCCTACCTGGAGGCAAAAAAAAAAAAAAAAAACAATCAACCCCAAGGGAGTCCAAAGGAATGAGCTTCTGCCAATGATAAACTTAGCATTGTTGCTTTAGCTGAAAGAGCTTTTTATCACTCTAGCTAATTAGAATTCAATACTCCTTCATCCAATCAGTGGTTGAAGTTAGGAGGGAAAAAGGTAGCAGCTGCACCTCACAGATTATAGTCTGAGACTAGCAGATCTATTCAAATAATGGTAATCTTATATTCCAAGAAGATTCCAGGGATTTCACAATAGATGCAGCACAGACTGGGAGTAGCTTCTTTTGGAAAAGCTACCTGCCCATCTTTGTGAGTTACTGTTTTAACAACTCTCAAGACTAGTCAAGCATCAGTAGAGTTTGCTTAGGAATCAGCACAGCTACCCAGCGATCTACCATATCCAAGTGAACAACTGCATGTTCAATCCAGACTAGACACAACACCCTTTTGCGTGGTCACTGAGACATCAGAGACACTATCCCTTCAATCTACACATACAATCATAAGCTAGATTTCTAAGAAAATTCCAAAAGTCTCATGATGGAAAATGCTATCCACATCCAGAGAAAGAATTATTGAGTCTGAATGCAGATTTTATGTTTAAATGTTCACTTTTGTTTTTTGTTTTTTCTTTCTTGCGGTTTTCCCCTTTTGTTCTGATTCTTTTTTCACAACATGACTAATGTGGAGGTATGTTTAATATGATTGTATGTGTAGATTATTTGTCATCTTGGGGAGAGGGGAGGAAAGGGAAAAGTAGCCTAAGGGACTCATAGAAAGTTCTCATTGGCCTGGAAACTACAGTGGTCTGATTCCTGGCCCACCACTTCCTGCCCTGGTCTTCCCACGCTGTGGTCTAGGCTCAGCAATTTGTCCCTCTGCCTGATTGAAACAGACCTGTTCTGAAGTTCTTTCAAGGTAACTTCTTCTGGGAATATGTTGTACTTCAAATATTTGTGGGTTCTTTGGTTCCAAAAGCAGTTTAATAGAGACTTAATCTGCTGTCGGTTTGAGAGAAAGTCAGAGGAAGTCACAGAAGTCCTGTCTGCTCTCTACCATTTTGGTTCTACCCCTCTTGAAACACTATTATAGAAAACACATTGACTTGCAGAGTTTTGTATCTTTTTGTTTGCATACCCCTGACCGATGTGCCTCATTACCATTGTACTTTCAGTTTGTTTCTATTCTCCTACCTTCTTGTGGAAATGAATGTATTTTTGATTGTGTATACTACTGATACCGAGGGGAAAGTTTTATAATTATTTTCCTTGCTATTTTTTTCTTTACTTTATTCACTTAATAGATTTCTTTCAATTACATGTAAAGATAATTTACAGTATTCAATTTTTGTAGATTTTTAAGTTCCAATTTTAATTTGTCCATCCCTTAACTTACTGGCTCTTCCTCAAAAAAGCAAACAATCTGATATAGGTAATACATGTACAATCATTTTAAACATATATCCACATTAATCATGTCATGAATGAAAAAAAAACATAAAAGGAAACAAATGCAAGAAAGAAAAAACAAACAAAAAAAGTAAAAATGCTATGCTTTGATTCACATTCAGTCCCTATAATTCTTTCTCTGGATGTGGATGGCATTTTCCCAAATCTATTACAATGTCAAATCTCTGTTTTGCTGAGCAGAGTTAATTCTGTCATAGGTCATCATCACACAATATTTCTGTTACTGTGTATAATGTTTTTTTTTGTTCTGCTCATTTCACCCAGCATTAGATTTTGTAAAACATTCCAGGCTTTTCTGAAATCAGTCTACTCATCAATTCTTATAAAAAAATAGTATTCCATTACATTAAAATACCACACTTTATTTACCCATTGATCAATTAATGGGAATCCACTTCATTTACAATTCTTTGCCATCAAAACAAACAAGCAAATTTAAGCAAAAACAACAACAAAATACAAAGAACCCTGCTACATTTTTTGGATATATGGGCCCTTTTTCCTCTTTTATGAACTTTTCCCAAAACAAATCCAGCAGTGGCACTGCTAGATCAAAGAGCAGAGCTTTATAACCCTTTGCGCATAGTTACAAATTGCTCTCCAGAATGGCTATATCAGCTTCACCAACAATGCATTAGTTTTCCCACATCCCATCCAAAACTTAATATTATCTTTTCCTGTCATTTTAGCCACTCTGAGAAGTAAGAAGTGGTAACTCAGAATTGTCTCAATTTGCTTTTCTCAAATCAATAGTGATTTAGAGCATTTTTTCATGAGTAGAAATGGATTTAATTTATTCATTTGAAAATTGTTCTTTCATATCCTTTGACTTATTTATCAATTTATGACTTGTATTCTTATAAATTTGCTTAGTGTTCTGTATAGTTTAGAAAAGATGCCTTTATCAGAAACGCTAAATGTAAAAATGATTTTCCAGCTTTCTGCTTCCCTTCTAACTTTGGCTTCATTGGCTTTGTTTATTCAAAAATCTTTAATATAAATGGGCAAAATTGTGCAAAATAAATTGTGCAAAAACAACTTAATACAATTAAAATTATCCATTTTGCATTTCATACTGTTCTCTAGTTCTACTTTTACCATATGTTCCTCTCTTCTTCACAAATCTAATAGGTAGACCATTCCTTTACTATTTTGCTTACAGAATCACCCTTATTGTCTAAATCCATGAATTCATTTCTACTTTATCTGGTTATAAGGTATGAGATGTTGGTCAGTGCTTAGTTTCTGTCCCATTACTTTCCAATTATTCAGTAATTGTCAAATAGCAAGCTTTTATTACAGATGCTGGAGTCTCTGGGGTTATCAAGCAATAGGTTACTATAATATTGACTATTGTGTCTTATTATCCCTATCCAATTCCACTGTTTCACCATTGTATTTCTTAATACCAAATGGTTTTGATGATTATTGTTTTATAATATGATTTTAAACTTTCTTTTGCATTTTTCCCCAATAATTTTCTTGATATTCTTGACAATCATTCCTTCAGATGAATTTTGCAATTATTTTTGTTGTTGAAAAAAATATTTTGGCATTGTTTTTGTATAACAATGAATAAGTAGATTAATTTAGATAGAATTGTCATTTTTATTATTTTATTTCATCCTTCCCATGAGGAATGTATAGTTCTGTAGATCTTATTTTATTTTTATATAATTCTTAGGTTGGACTTGGCAATTAGAATCCAAATATTTTATATTGTCTACCATTATTTTAAATGGGATTTCTTTCTCTACATCTTACCCCTGAGCCCTGTTGGTAATATATAATAATGCCAATAATATATGTGGTTTATTTTATGTATTGCAAAATTGTTAAAGTATTTGTTTCTAATGCCTTTTTAATTGATTCTCTAGGATTTTCTAAGTATATCCTCATATCATCTTCAAAGAGGACTAGATTTGTTTCCTCATTACCTACTCCATTAAAAAAAATTTCCTTTTGTCTTCTGATTACTAAAGCCAACATGTCTAGCAAAATATTGAATAATATTGGTGAGGGTCAGCAGAGCCAAGATGGCAAACTGCAGACAGCATTCTCTGTGAACTCCTGAGACCTTCCCTTAGACCCAGACAAAGTGAGCCTCCGAATTGGTTTTGGAGTGAGGGCTCCACCAAACACTTGGACTACAACGCACTTCTATCAAAAATCTACTTTGAAAGAACTCCTGAGAAGGTTAGCCTCAGGGGAAATTGGCCACTGGTCTAGATCAGACGCCAGGGGGGCAGAAGTCAGGGCTGCAATAGAGAGGCGGATTTTAGGCACCCAAGAAGCCCCTGGGAGACGCCTGGGCCACTTTGCTCTGCTTGCGGGCAGGTGCTTTGGCAGATCTGCCTTTGGAAAAGGGTGGATCGAGAGCAACTGAAAACGTGGTCCTAGCGCAGATCTAGCCCAACCAGCCTCAGACCAGAAGTCAACTGGGTATACTGCCCCAGGGCAAATACAAACTGTTGCAGTATTATCTGCTGGTGACCGATACCCCAACTTTCAATCATGAGCAAGAAGCAGAAGAGAGCTCTCACCATAGACAGCTTTTACAGAGAAAAAATAGAACAGTCCCCAGATCCTGACATTATGAAAACAAAAACAGCTGAAGCCACAAAGGCGAACTTAAGTTGGTCTTCCTTCCAGAAGTCTTACCAGGAAGATTGCATTAAGAATCTCAAAAGAGAGCTAGAAGAAGAATGGGGAAATAAATTGAGATCAGTGCAACAGAAATATCAAAAGCTGGAAAATAGGACTGGTGAATTGGAAAAAGAAAAAAATTCACTGAAAAATAAAATTGGTGAATTGGAAAAAGACAACAATTCACTGAAAAACAAAATTGGTGAATTGGAAAAAGAAAAAAAATCACTGAAAAACAAAATTGGTGAATTGGAAAAAGACAACAATTCACTGAAAAATAAAACTGGCAAAATGGAAAAAGAATGCATTGAATCAAGAAATTCAATTGGCCAGCTACAAAAGGAGCTAAAAAATATAACTGAAGGAAATAATACTTTAAAAATTAAAATTGAACAAATAGAAGTAAATGACTCAATAAGACTTCAAGAATCAGTCAAACAAAAACAAAAAAATGAAAAAATACAAAAAAATATGAAATGTCTCCTAGGAAAAACAACTGACTTGGAAAACAGATACAGGAGAGACAATCTAAGGATTATCGTACTCCCTGAAAGCCATGATGAAAAAAAGAACCTGGATGCTATCTTCAGGAAATCATGAAAGAGAATTGCCCTGATGTTTTAGAATCAGAAGGCGAAATTGGCATAGAAAGAATTCACCGATCACCGCCAGAAAGAGACCCCAAAATTAAAACCCCAAAGAATATTGTGGCCAAATTTCAGGACTATCACACCAAGGAAAACATATT
>JAJPUD010027332.1:0-15650 GCA_023553655.1 Myrmecobius fasciatus | reverse complement strand
TTTTTTTTTCTCAACAATTAGAGATGTATAAAAGTGGAATAGTCTGCCTTGAGATATCGTGGGTTCGGGCAGCTAGGTGGCGAAGTGGATAGAGCACCAGCCCTGAAGTCAGGAGGACCTGAGTTCAAATTTGTTCTCAGACACTTAACACTTCCTAACTGTGTGACCCTGGGCAAGTCACTTAACACCAATTGCCTCAGCAAAAAAACAAAAACAAAAACAAAAACCTAGGAGAGAGATCTTGGGTTCCTCCTTCCTGCAGGTTTCTACACAGAGACTGGATGATCACTTGCCAGATTTGTTATAGTGGAATTTTCAGGTATGAGTAGGACTATATGGGCTATTAAGCTCTGTTCCAACTCTTAAATTCTGTGTTTCTGTAATAACTTGAGTTCATGTCCAGAACAAAGGTGTCATTACTGGAAAAATGAAGAATTTATACCTAATCTAGGAACTAACAACAGAAGGAGGAGGAGTTTACTAAATCTTTCTAGAATATGCCTGAGTACTTTGACTACATATGAATTCCATGAATTCCTCCTATTTAAATGCTACTCTTCCTTTAGAAAAAGATTAAATGATTCCATATCTATTCCATGGAGTATCTTCTGATGACCTATTGAGTGTTTGATTTCCATCATCTGAACTCCTGTAGTACTTTGCACCACATCTCTAGCATTTGTGACATTCTAATTTACATGATCACTACCATTGTAATTGTATTATAGCCTTAATTTTAATCTTTTCCCCCCCAACTTATTTTGAGAAAAGGCAGTTGGGGTGAGATGATTACCCCCCCTCCTCATCACATAACTAGTTAGTGCCTGACTTCAAAACTTGACAACTATGTGATACTGGAGAGGTCACTTATCCCTCTTGGCTTCAGTTTCCTCATCTGTAGAATGAGCTGAAGGAAATGGAAAACCATTCACTCCAATATCTCTGTCAAGAAAACCCCAAATGGGGTCACGAAGAGTTGGGCATGAGTGAAAAATGACATACCTGTGTGATTATTGCTAAGTCACTTAATCCATGTGGTCCTCAGTTTTCTCACAAGTAAAATGAGATTGAACTATGGGATCTTAGAATTCATTAAATTCAACCACTTCTTTATGGAAAGGACATGTTTATATTTGTTTTCTGTGTACAAAGAGCGTTGTATTATATGAGTGTACGTGTATCTACATTCTCTTGGTTTTACTTCTCTATTAACTGGTTATTAAATGATTGAATTCGGAATAACTACTTCAAGAAATGTTTTCTCTCCATACAGAGGAACCATGGCATAAAAGGTAGGCAGCTGGCCTTGAAGCCAGGAAGAGCTGGATTCAAATCCTTCAACTTCTCAGTTTTTGGGCAATGCTCTAAAACTAAACTGCAGAGAAAGTGTTGAATTGGTGCAAGGAATTTCCTCACCAGGGAATTCCCTGCACTATTGAAACCACACATCCGGTCCCTATTTAGGAAAGTGTTCTCTTTTCCTATCAGCCAGTTTATTTCATTTCTGAACCTCTTGGATTTAATCTCATTTTACCACACCCACCCCACCCAAATCCTTAATATGAATGCCTGGAATGGGAGGCTTTTGAATTGATTATAACTATGGTACAATAGCTGTGCTACACCTGCTGGATTGAGGTGTCTCTGAGGGTCTTTGAATTCTCACTGCTATATTCACTTTGCCATTTATATCCTCCCTTTGTGTATGCCCACGATCCAATTTTAGTGGTCCAGAATGGAAGAAATGGGAGGAAGGGTCCTCAGAGCTAGAAATGATCCCTGAATTAGCTTGTGAATCTTAGCTCTTTGCAGGAGAAACACTTCCACAATATATTTCTGGAGCAGACTTTTCTAGTTGATTGGGATTATGTCACTTGGGTTGGTTAGCATTGAATACCCAGGGCCATTAACCATTATTAACTCTAGCCTACTTAGGAACTTGGCCTGTAAAGGAAGGTCATGATGCAGCTGCTTTGTTTTGTTTTGATTTGATTGGTAAATACAAGTCCTGACAAACTCATATTTCAATCCGCAGTTAAGGAAGACAACTTAAATGAGAAATTGTCGCTGATTTGTATATGCAATCTTACCTTTTAGTCATTTTCTGTTTGTTAAAAGAACAGGAAAAGTGTGTGCTTTGTTTAATTATTAAAGGAGTACTACTGTTGTCCACTGTATTTAATCTGAGTTTTGTTGCTGTTTAAAGTTGTCTTCATTTATAGAATTGGAGTCTTTATGTGTATATATTATTCTTTGGGTTTTGCTTTTGTTCATTCTGTATCACGTCATCCAAGTCTTTCTATATTTCTCTGAATTCTTCATATTTGTCATCTTGTATGCACAGTATTTTCCATGATATTCACATAATCACACAATTTTAGAGTTGTAAGGGTCTTCTTTGACCATCCTAGTCTAGGTCAATTCTCCAAAGGAACTCCAAGAATGGTATACCTGAGAAATTGTAATTTTCTCTTTGGAAACCTCCACAAAGAAGGAACCTGTCACCTCCTAAGACAACTCATTCATTCCACTTTTGGCCCAGTTTGATCATTAACAAGTTTCCTCCCCCTCTTCCTTCCTCCTTTTTCTCCCTCTCTTATTCCTCCCTTCCCTTCCTTTCTTTTCTTCCTTCCTCCCTCTCTGCCTGCTTTCCTTCCTTCCTTCTTCAAGCCCATATTTGCCTCTTTACAACTCCCACTGATTGCTCTTGGTTCGGGGTCAAAGTCTAGTCTCCCCTCTGTAGGCTAGTCCTTCAAATACTTGAAGATAGCTATCATATCATTTTCAAGTCTTCTCCCAACTAGACATTTCCAGTGTTGCCAACTGATAACATTCATGTTCTTCAATTTATTTAGTCCTTCCCTGATAGGTGTGCATCATTAATTTCCAATGCTTTGCTCTTACAGCTAGTGCTGTAAAATAGAACATGCTTATAATCTCTGCTATTAGGGAGCCTGAGGGTGATTGAGCCTATCTATGTCTGTCTGTCTGTCTGTCTGTCTGTCTGTCTGTCTGTCTGTCTATCTATCTATCTATCTATCTATCTATCTATCTATCGATAAGCTCTTTGGAGGGGAGGGCACCAGACTGTCAAAGAGGGATAAATTGGTGCAAGAAATGTAACAGATCAAAGTTTCTCTGTTGTTCAGTAGTGGAATTGGGCCTACAATCGGTCCCTGCATTCCCAGTCTGGATGAAATAGGGAGACCCATTTTCCAAAAAAAGAAAAAAAAAAAATGCTGGATACCATTAAGAATATTTTTGTCCTGAATTCTTGCTGCAAAAAAAACTTTGGAAAATTAACCCCATAGGGATATTGTAGTTCAAAAGGTATTTTTAAAAATTTTGTAAGTTTTGTTGTAACTATTCTTTTTTGTAGGAGGCAAAAGTAACAGCTGGGCATTGTTAGCCACTTGGTTTCATTTAATCTAATTCATTTCTAAGAAGCAGATTAGACAAAAGAAGAAAAACTAATGGTGAAAAAATTAACTGCTCTATACTGAACCATAACCAGGCAGGCCAGTGGTAATCATAAATCACATTTACATAGTTAATGTCTTAAAGTCTGAAGAACATTTTACATACACTATCATTTCATTTGGACATCTAAAGAGGTAGATGCTAAAGTAGTAGTTAATGTTCTTGTCAGGATGCTTCAATAGTGACAGACTCTCAGAGATTCCATTAGGAATTTGCTTGACAAAGATACTGGAATATCTTGCCATTTCCATCTCCAGTTCATTTTATAGATGAGGAAACTGAAGTAAACAGGGTTAAATGACTTGCTTGATGTCACCCAGTTAGGAAGTGTCCGAGGACAAATTTGATCTCAGGATCTCTTGACTCCAGGGCTAGTACTCTATCCGATGTACAGCTATCCCAGAAAAGAAAAATGAAGTGACTTGTCCAATGTTACACTAGTAAAGGTGAGAAATAGGATTTTACCACAGATTTTTCTTATTTCAAATCTAGCATTCAGATCAAAGAGAATATCTTTTTAATGATGAATTTTGATGGGGATGTGGGAAAACTGAGACACTAATGCATTGTTGGTAGAGTTATAAAATGATCTAACCATGCTGGAGAACAAATTGGAAATATGACAAAAGGGCTATAAAACTGTACTTTGATCCAACAGGGTCTCTACTGGGTCTATATCCCAAAGAGATCATAAAAGAGGAGAAAGGATCCACATGTGCAAAAATATTTGTAGCAGCTCTTGTTGTAGTGGCAAGGAACTGGAAATTGAGTGGATGCTCCTCAGTTGGGAAATGGTTGAATAAGTTATGATATATGAAAGTAATGGAATATTATTGTTCTCTAAGAATAATGGACAAGCGGATTTCCAAAAAGCCTGGAAAGACTTACATGAATTGATGCTGAGTTAAGTGAGCAGAACCAGGAAAGTGTTGTACACAGTAACAAGATTATGTGATGATCAACTGTGATGGACTTGGCTTTTTTCAACAATGAAGTGGCTCAAGGCAATTTGAATAGACTTATGATGGAAAGTGCCATCTGTATCCAGAGAGAATTATGGAGACAAAATGTGGATCAAAGCATAGATTTTCATCTTTTTTTTGTTGTTGTTTGCTTGTTTTTTCTTCCTTTCCTGTGTTTTTTCCTTTTTGATCTGACTTCTTTTGTGCAGCATGATGAATATAGAAATATATTTAGAAGAATTGCACATGTTAACTTATAATAGATTGTTTGCTGTTTTTGGGGAGGGGGAAAGGAGAAAGAGAGAGAAAAAATTGGAACACAGATTTTGCAAAGATGTATGTTGAAAACTATCTGCATGTTTTGGAAAAATAAAAAAACAATTTAGAAAATGGGGGTGAGGGAAGGAAAGAGAGAACATCTCTTTATAATTAAGATTCATTCATTTATTTACCAAAAAATATATGTGACTGAGTGCCTTGGCGCAGATACTTTTAGATCCCCAGAGTGGAAATTCAGTGTTGAAGAGTTGGCCTATATCTTTATTGCTATATATTTTTTTTCTTCCTTGCTTCCCTGATCCTTTGGAAGAAAAGAAAGAAATGATGGACTTGAGATCCATAGGTTAGCTTTCTCATCTATTTTTATAGTAACAAGATGTTTATAGTCATATCCAACTTTGTGTCCCCATTTGGAGTTTTCTTGGCAAAGATAATGGAGTGGTCTGCCATTTCTTTCTGTAGCTCATTATTCAGATGTGAAAACCAAGTCACAGGATTAACACAGCTAGTAAATATCTGAGACTAGATTGAACTCAGGAAGATAAGTTATCTAGACTTCAGGCTCGGCATTCCATCCAGTGCACCACCTTACTGTCCATAATAAAAACAATAATAACTAGAAGTTTGCAAAGTACTTGAAAAATATGATCTCATTTGATTCTCACAACAATCCTGCTACATGGTGCTGTTATTTTATATTTTAAAGATGAGGAAGGAAATTAAAGCTAAAGTACTTGCCCATGATCACAGGATAAGTATCTGAGGCAGGATATGACTCCAAGTGTTCCTGACTTGAGGCCCTGTGCCATAGTTTTCATCTACAAGACTGGTTTAATTGTTCTACTCACTAACATAGATTGATTGCTTTAGAGATGGAAGAGCCCATCAAAATCATAGAGTTCAACTCCATCAATTTAGGGGATAGAACTGAGGCTGAGAGAAATGAAGCAATCTGTGCCAAGGTCTTACCAAGTAGTTTCAACACTTGAATCTCTGCCCACAAATCTGGTTCTCTGTATTTGACCATAATCCCTACCATAGCTTCCTGGTTCATAGAGACATTTCATAGAATCATAAAACTTTCAAACCAGGAGGTACTAATGAAGTATACCAGGAATTTTCAGATGAGGAAACTGGCCAGACTGATTGTGATAAGTTTTAGGTCATGTTTTTGTTTTGAAGATCAAATGAGATAAGACATGAATATTACATTTAGGGGAAAGTGCCATGTAACTGTAAGCCACTTCAAATGTAATATTGTTATTTTTTTTTAATAGTGTCTGACTTCATGGGTCTATATGGGTCACATGTAGGGTTTTCTTGGCAAACATGCTAGAGTTGTTTGCCATTTCCTTCTCCAACTCATTTTACACATGAGGAATCTGAAGCAAACAGGGTGAAGTGACTTGCTCAGGGTCTCAAAACTAGTAATTGAGGACAAATTTGAACTCAGGTTTTCCCGATTTAAGCCCAGTGCTCTATCCACTGTGCCATCTAGCTGCCCCCAGTAGATATGTAAGAAATGCTTATTGATTTCCTCTTCCAGAAAGCATTTAAAGTCCAGATTGTATATTGCACATTTCCAAGTTGCCACCCAGCAGAAATAATATGTATCTTTGATCTAAAGCAGGTGCTGCAAAGACTTGGCATCTGACTTCCCAGCTAAAGTGTTTCCAGGGAAGAGGTTTCAGGTGGAGGTAATCTCTCTACACCTGCTTACCTCACCAAAGAGGTCAGGTTTATATAATTCTAGAATGTTAAAGCTGGAAAAAAACTTGGAGATGAAGAGATAAATTTAGAGCTGATAAAACAGGTCTGTAGAGATAAATCTACTCAAACTGATAGATTGATTTCTGACTTAAGTTTACTATGCCATAAAGAAAAGCATTCTTTGAACTAGCTGTTGGCTGGTTCATCCTCTACTTGTATTGTATCCCCGGGACTACACTCCTAAATTGCTTTTTCCTTCTTATGAATGCTGCAGGATACTGGGTGAAGATTAGAGGATAGATATTTCTTTTCCTTACGTTGAGGGACAACTGGCCGAGTTTATTTTATCAAGTATCATTCTCTACCTCCTCCATCCCTAGACAATCTTTTACTCCCAAATCCTTTCTTGAAAATAGTCTGTATTGGCCAAAGGAAAGGAAGAAAACAAACATTTATTAATTTTAATTAGAAAAAAATTTTTTTGCAAATATTTATTCATTCGATCCTCCCAAGAACCCTGGGAGGTAGGTACCATCATTATCTCAATTTTATAGTTGAGGAAACTGAGGTAAAAAGAAAAGCGACTTCCCAGAGTCACACAGCTAGTAACTGAGGAAGGATTCAAACTCATATGTCTTTCACACTCCAGGCCCTGTATTCCGGGCAGCTGCCTTTGCAAATGCTGTCACTTGGGATCTCCAAAAAATTCCATAGGCGTGGGACCATCACCTCCTTTTCTTCAAGGTTCTATTCCCACATTCAGCTTGCTCTACCCAATACCAAAGTAAAGGTAGTACTTTAAGAGTAACAAGTTTAAAGGACCTTTACAGATTCTTTAGTACGGTCTCTCTCCTACCCTCTCTTCTTTTCTCTACGCGTTAGCATCGCGGGGAGGGGAGGAGGGGAATAGGGATGGAGGGACATGAAAGGGCACATTACTTCCTTGGGCATACAAGCAGTGGGGTTGGAGATGGGGATAGTGGATAAATTGTGGGTATGGAGGGAGAGCCCGGTCTACTTTCTTCAGATGCAACCAGACCTTTAGAAAGGAAAACCCAGTAACTTTTACTTTTTTTAAGGCACTGGTCCTTCTAGATGGGTTCTAGAAGCTTTATAATAGTAAAAACAAACTTATGCCTCCCATCCCTCACTTTCCAGGCACTAGTCTTTTATTCTACCAAGTCAGAAAGTGGAAGATACTGTGCTATGATAATGACGTGCGGGGGCTGGGGACGGAGAAGAACTTTGCCTTTTCATGGCATCCAAAAAGATAGAGGATTTTCTTTATGGAAGAGATACTCCTTTCCCTCTTCCCTCCTCTCGCTCCGTTTGTTTCTGCCGCCCAACTCTCCCCCACCCCCACCCCCACTCCCACCCCACCCCACCCCACCCCCCACTTCCCAGACTGGGACACTTTCCTGGCAGACTGATGGGTTTCCAAACATTTCGTCAGCATCTCCTCCTGACCTTGGGGTTTGCAGGGAAAGCAATCCATAGGCCAGCTGGATCCTTGCGGACCAAACGATGGCCGACCTGGAGGAGATTTGAAAGGAGAGCAGATCGGAGTCCTGAGTGGAGCTGAGGTATGCTGGAAATCCCCACTTCGGTGGAGAGGCTGGTGGTTTTTAAAAACGCCTTTCCCAGCCTTATTTGGTCACAGGAAGTGGGCGGGGACCGGTCTGCTCCGGGGAGGGCGAGATCATAAGACAGTAGTGCTGATGAAGTGGAAGAGCTGGTTTCAGTTCGCCGTAGTGCATGTGTGTGCGGCTGGAGGGTGTCCCTGGGCTGTGCTGTGGAAGGTTTGGGTTGTGCAATCCTTTCTGAGCGCCAGAGCAGAAGTCCTCCTCGGCTGTTGCATGCTCCCCCCGCCTCTTTTTTTTTTTTTTTTTTTTTCAAGCTGTGAGCTCAACCGATGAGTCAGAGCCATGCAATCCTGACACTGCATCGCAGGGCTGGGGGTGACACAGAGGGAGAGAGCGAGGGAGAAAACACGGGCTCTGTGCTTATCAGGTACTCAAAGCAGGACTTAGCCCTTGCAGGGCGAACCAGGGGTGACGGGACCCAGGGATTTGAAAACAAACTTCTCACTCCCTCCCAGGACCCGGGGATTGAGGGCCCTTCATCCAGGAAGGAGGGAGTGGGTGGGCTAGCAAGCGTCGGTTTGTTTTTAAATTTGGGGAGGTGCGTGCAAACTGCTGGAGGTTCCCCGGGAGATCGAAATCAGCTCACTGCAGCAGGAAAGGAAGCCGATGCCGGAGTCTGCCGGCCCTCGGAGCAGGCACTTGGTAAGTGTGACACCTCCCGGGCCCCTGCAGGATCCCAGAGGCCTGGCTGCCGCCACTGCCGCGCGCTGCTAGCTACAACCCCATGCGGGTCGGGATCGGCTGCATGCAAGCAGTGGCTGCTACGGGGATGGTGTTGGCCCGGAACGATCCGGTTGCAGACGTGCAGCCGGGGCCTGGAGCTGGTAGGCGTCTAGCCTTGGAATGCTGATGGTTCTGGGAGATTTCAGTGCCCGATAACTTTTGTGGGTCGTAGTGCGTGCGTGTGTGAGTGTGTGTGTGTGTGAGTGTGTGTGTGTGTGTGTGCGCGCGCGCGCACGCTTCCTTACCCCCTCCCCCTCCCTCTGCTGTGTGTGCGTGCAAACGGACTATTTGTGCAGCTACGCAGCTCAGTCCCTCTCGTCTCCACCAGCCGGGGCGCGGCCACCGGCGGAAAATCCTTCCGACTGAGGGCATTCCGTGCCCGCGGCTTTCTGGTTGCTCCTTTTAGCCTTAATGGAACGTGATGGCCCGGGCAGCTACTCCGGCCTTAGGGAGGAAGGAAACGTCGGTGGCTAGGGGAGGGAGCGACACTTGCTAGTTGCAGTGGTTTGGCCCTTGGCTAGCTTGGGACTGGACGGCTGTCCTAGAGTTGGGAAGGGAGGGTGAATGATTCGAGAAACCCATTTCCTTGCCGGCATTTTACTGCCCGAGTCTTCTGGGAGCAGGGCCATGGGGTGGTGGGAATGAGGACAAGTGGATGGAGAGAGGTTTTAGGTAGGCGGGCTTAGTGCCGCCCCCGGTGCACGGACTATGCTGGCGCACCTCAGACCTGTCAACCAGATTGCTCCCCCCCATTCCCACGTACCCCTCTTCCCTTCTCCCACGACAAAAAGCTAGGCCAGTCCCATAGTGAGGGTGTCTGCTCTGAGCTTAGTAGCCTGAAGGCACATGGGGAGCTTAGATTGGGGTTGTTTTTCTCACTTTTAATATTGGAGGAGGAGGCTGGAACTAAGGCTGTTCTTTGCATGCTGCCCAGAATTGCCTTCTGCACCTCCTCAGAGCAGCGCGCCTGAGATTCCCCCCCCCCCGCCCCTCCGTGCAGCCAGTTTCTATAGCTGCGGTGTTGTTTCTCCCTTTTCCCAGTAACCCCAAGTTCTGCCGGCACCAACCCGGCTTTCTGAACATTCTTCCTCTCCACACCCCACTTGGTGAGCAGGATACTAGAAGCAGGGAGGGTAAGGTGTAGAGAGACCTGTTGCAGCTTTGGGGGTGGCTTCCAAAAAGCTGGTCTGTTGGAGGCGCCTCAAGATTCCACTGGGCTGCAAGCAGTCGGAGTCGTGCTTGAGATTCTACTTTTAAGCATTGCCTAGTGAAAGGAAAAATTATTTCCCCTTAGAACTTCGTGACTTCTTGTTTCTCTAATTCCAAATTGGTCTTGCTCTATGAACCTTAACTGAAGAAGTTGGGGTGGGGTAGGGGAATAGCATTGAGGAATAGAGGCCCCAGGCTGGCAATGAGGAGCTCTACCTCTGTCATAGAAGTGGCGTGGAGGGAGGGTGGGGGAAGTGGGGGACAGAGAAGGGCCAATCCCAGGGAGCAGGGCTTCCACAAAAGTATCTTCGCCTTGATTGGAAGAGAAGGCTTTTTACACAAGAGGTAATCCTCATGTTCGGGGTTCTGCTCTCAGGGTCTTATGAGCCCTAGCTGGAAGACTACAGCTGAATCTGTATTACATCTGCTTGGTTCCTTTGGGTTCTTTCCTGTGAGGGGGAGATGGGCTTATTAGAGGTAGTAAAAGAAAGTGTTGCAGCTGTGAAGGCTGTCTTCTTAGGTTTAGGTAGGTAAGGGCAGAGGGTAGACCAGCCAACACAAGTGTAAATATTAACCATCTACCTTAGTGGCCTCCAGAGGTTTGGTAAAAGGTGGCCCCTACAGAAATGATAGTCCAGATGTAGGTCATAATAATAATAATTTACATAACATTTCAAGGGTTGCAATGCACTTTACAAATATTACCCTCACAATAACCCTGAGAGATAGAAATTTACTGATTTTACAGATGAGGAAACTGAAGTAGATGAAATTAAGTAACTTGTCCAGAATTACATAACTATTTGAGGCCATATTTGAACCTGGAACTTCTCACTCCATTCACCATGCCAGTGAGTTGTTTGCATCTCACATGTGGTCTTTATTTTTATGTGTTCAATTTTATTTTAGTGTTCAGTGAGCAGAAAAGAGGGTTTAGATTTTCTCTTCTAAACAATAAAAATGACTGAACAATTTCAGGTTCATTTTCTGCCTTTTTTTTCCATGATCAGTGAAGAAAACAAGTAAAAATTAAATGGCAACAATAGTTAACCCAACTTGATGTTAACATCTTGGGACTATGCTACATTCCATAGTATGATTGGGCTATAAATAATAAAATTGGTTTTTAGGAGCCCAGGCTGCCTCTTTCTTGGTATCAAAGGTTTTCACCAAAATTCCAGGAGGAGTTGACCCCTTGACATCCTCTAAGCTCCACAAGTCTCATGTTAAGCATGGAAAGGACAATTGGAGCATGCTGTCCCCTTCCAACTTGCATACCATGACCCCTTTACTTCTGGAGCAAGAGGAGAGGGGGCTTTCTGAGTTGCCTTACTGGAACACAGTAGGAGGCAATTTAACTTTTAAACACAGGATTTAAAAATAACTCAGCATTTGGTGCTGTGGGCTGCTTCTTTTAATAAGTGGAGGGGAAAAGACAACATGCTTCCCACAGATTAAGGAGAAGTCTCTCAGAGCCTCTGGACCAAAGCATGGTTTGCTGAGTCCTTACTAGGCATGTCTGCTGTAAGACCCTTTGCATGCAAAGCACAAAGAAGCTCCTTTGGAGCAAGGGCCCAGTTCAGGAACTTTATATTTGAATTTCCCAGCTACTTCTGGCTACCCCCAGCTTATTTAGAAGCAGTTGGGTAGGCAGAATTTCTGGCCATAGAAGCCTTCAAGGCTTTAGAACAAAAAACATAAGCCCTAAGCCAAGCAAGCCCCAATAGAGTGTTTAGGTTCTCTAGGGTAGGACTAATGAAGACAAGGGCTTTTTCTTCCCCCTACTCATGTTAACTTGTAGGAGATTCTAGAGGTAATCTAGTCTAATCCTCTCATTTTTCAGATGAGGAAACCAAGACCCACAAAAGCTTCCAAATGATATAGTCAGTGTAGAGATAGTAAAAGGACTTCTGTTCTATCCTAAGTTTTTCACTCTAGGAGGTGACCTCCCCTCTGGATTAATTGTGATGTTGCCAGAAATAGTTGATCTTAAATAATGTCTCCTTCCTAGGTTCTGTCAAATCATTTTTGTTTGCATTTTTTTCCCCTCATATTTATCACTTTTGATTTTACATTGGACTTATTTGCATTTTCTTATCTTCTGCATGATGTTGTAAGCTGTTTGCCTAGATAAGGAATGTGCCTCGACTTGGAATTAAGAGGACAAATCCCACCTTTGATAACTTACTCTTGGAGATATCTTAGTCAAGTCACTTATAAAATCTGTATAATGAGATGGTTGGTTTTTGATCTCGGATGGTCTTTCCAGTTCTATGATGAAATGATTATGAACTCCTTTGAGGGTAGGGTAAGAGTCATTTGTGTTCTGGGCACCTAACAACTAACTATATTGACCTTTTACACAACAGGTGTTTAATAAGTATTCGAATTGTGATTATACGTTAGGTAAATGAGGATAAAATTAGTTGAGCTTTCAGAGACAAACCAACCTGTCAAACTGAGTGGATGGACATTGGATTACATTTGATTTAAGGCCACACCAACCTATCCAAACATTCACCAGCTTCTTGGAAACAGTAAGAAAAATACATAGAGAAAGGGTAAAAATATAGCCAACATTTATATAGTGCTTTAAATTTTGTAAAGTGGTTTACAATCTTAAGGGGGTGGGGGGAAGAGTGTCAGAAACACATTATTAACATCCCATTTTACAGCTGAGGAAAATGAGACTGAGGGTAAATGAATTGAGTGACTTACAAGACATATTGCATCTTAGCCAGGATTTGAACTTAGTTCTTCTGACTCCAAAATCTAGAACTCAATCAGTTATAGAGCTTAGCTGCTTGTGAATGCAGCTATAAAGGATAAATGGAAGAATGTTCCATTTATGTGAGCAAAAGATGAAAATACAGGGCAGTGAATTAAGAGAAGGTTGCTGTGAATACAGTGATGGGTGAGAGCTGTAAAATAAAAAGAACTTAAAGGAAACCAGATCTAAACCCACATGTTATAACTTGAACTCCTAAGGCTCAAGAAAGGGGGGTGGGGGGAGGAAAGTTTCTGGAAGGAAGAGAGTTAGAAGGGAAGTTCAGGAATTGGAATATATTCCACTGAAATTTGTAGACTACATTTTGTGAGCAAGTCATTGATTGTAGAATTTCAGATTTAAAGAACCTCAACTATTATCTAAACCTATGCATTCCTTTTTTTTGTTTTGTTTTGTTTTTTCCTGTTATATAGTACATTCTTTTAAAAAACAAAACAAAACAAAAAAAATTTCCTTATGAATCATGCTGGGAGACAAAAATCAGAACAAAAAGGGAAAACCATGAGAGAAAAAAAAAGGAAAAAAAAAGTGAACATAGCATGTGTTGATTTACATTCAATCTCTATAGTCTTCTCTCTGGATGCAGATGGCATTTTCCATCCAAAGTTTATTGAAATTGCCTTGGATGGCTGGATCACTGAGAAGAATCAAGTCTTTCATAGTTGATCATCGCAAAATCTTTCTGTTACTATATATGATATGTTCTTGGCTCTGCTTGTTTCACTCAGCATAACTTCATGTATATTTTTCCAGGCCTTTCTAAAATCAGCTTGTTCATTTTATAGAACAATAATATTCCATTCTTACATATGCCATAACTTATTCAGCCATTCCCCAGTTGATGGGCATCTATTCATTTTCCAATTCTTTGCCACCACAAAAAGAGCTGCTACAAACCTTTTGTACATGTGGGTTCTTTTCCATTCTCTATGATTTCCATGAGATACAGACTCAGTAGTAGCATTGCTGGATCAAAGGATATGCAAAGTTTTATAGCCCTTTGGGCATAGTTCCAAATTGCTCTCCAGAATTAAACCTATGCATTCTTGAAAGGAACCTACTTGACACATGGCAATCTAGCCTTTGCTTGGAGACTGGAGGAACCTAACACCCTCTGAGTAAAACTATTCTACTCTTGGATAGCTCTAATCTATTCTCTTTAGCCTAAAATTATTCTTCCATCTCATCCATCATTCTTCACCCATGTCAAATTCTTGTTTTACCTGACAACCCTTTGAACATAGTTATTGATTCCCAACCTCTACCTTTTTAACGTTACACATCTCTAGTTCCTTCAACCAAATCTCATGACTTGGACTTAAGGCCATGATCATCACGTAAATGTTTCCTGAATATCCTTTCATGCATAAGTGGTCCAGTTTCCAGGGAACAATAATGATGGCATATAGTAAATGCTATATAAATGTTTGCTAAGCATTTATCTCATTTGATCCTTCCAACAATCCTCAGAAGTAGATGCCATTATCCCCATTTTACAGATGAGGAAATCAAAATAAATGAGAGGGTGTGTGTGAAATGACTTGCCAAGGTCCTAGTATTTGAGGTTGAATTTGAGGGTCTTCCTGACTCCAGCCCCAAAACTCTATCCAAGTACCTTGGCTGTCTAGGGAAAACAAAGACCTGGCTTTTGAAGATGGTTGACTCTTGATCATAGATTTAGGACTGGAAGAGATTCTTAGAGGCCATTGGGTCCATCAAATTATTTTACAGATGATGAAACTGAGACCCAAAGAAGTGACTTGACCAAAATACTCCAACATTAAATACAAAGCTGAGATTCAATCTAAAACCAATGATATTTCCACTGTGCCTTCTAGTTCCTGCCTAGAGAAACTTAGTCTCCTTGTGGGAGCTATCTGAAGCAGGAGAGCAGGGAGCCATTGTCATACATGTTTCTCTTGGTGATATGGCCAGTGGTATATTTAGGGACAGATCCAAGTTCTTGATGGTATTGGCTTCTTAGGGGAGGGTCTCTAAAGACTTGCCCAGGATCTTTTGTTTGAGAAACATTAGGACTTTGGTCTCATGTGAATTCAACAGATGGTTTCGTATTAAACTCTTCTTAGTGGGGGCGGATGAGACAATGAACATCTTGGAATCATAACCCTTATTAAAATCATCTGCATTGAAGGTGGCATGCAGCTGGAGAAGGTGAACTTAAAATTTTGTGGTCAGAACTTTATGTACAAATGAGCTTTTGACATTTAAATTAATACTCAACAAAGATGTATCATATGCTTGATTAAGAGAGCCAAAAACAAAAATAAGAATTTCTGCCCTCCAGAAGCTTATATTCTGAAGGGGGGGGGGAAGGAGAAGAATACATCAAGTAGACAGATAAATAGGAATATTTACAAGGAAATACAGAACAATTCTGGAGGAAAAGAACTTGCTGCTTATGAGGGAGTGTATCAGAAAAGGCTTCTAAGGTAGGGAGAGATATTTAAGTTAGGAATTCTGCAAGGTTAAAGGGGAGTAGAAGAAGGGAATTAGCATTTACATAGCACCTACTATGTGCTAGACACTGGGTTAAACAATATACAAATATCTCATTTGATGAAGATGAGTAGAAATGAAAAGAAGATGCTTCTCCAGACATGGAGAGTCCCACCTGTACAAGCACAGAGATGAGAAGAAGGTTGTATAAAGAGAACAGCCTACAAGTCACTTTGACTGGAACAGGGAACAAAAGGGGATTATATGAAATAAAAGGGAAGAGAGCCTGATTGTTAAGACTTTAAATGTTAAAACCAGGAGAGTTTGTATTTTTCCCTAAAAGCAATAGGCAGTCCCTGACAATTTTTGAATAGGGGAATGATTTGGTCAGATCTGAAT
>JAJPUD010027331.1:0-15651 GCA_023553655.1 Myrmecobius fasciatus | reverse complement strand
TGCTTGCAATATCTTTTCCTTGGTATGATAGTCCTGAAATTTGGCCACGATATTCCTTGGGATTTTAATTTGGGGGTCTCTTTCTGGAGGTGATCAGTGAATTCTTTCAATGCCAATTTTGCCTTCTGATTCTAAAACATCAGGGCAATTCTCTTTCATGATTTCCTGGAAGATAGCATCCAGGTTCTTTTTTTCATCGTGGCTTTCAGGGAGTCCGATAATCCTTAAATTTTCTCTCCTGGATCTGTTTTCTAAGTCAGTTGTTTTTCCTAGGAGATATTTCATATTTTCTTCTATTTTTTCATTTTTTTTTTGTTTTTGTTTAACTGATTCTTGAAGTCTTATCGAGTCATTTACTTCTATTTGTTCAATTTTAATTTTTAGAGTATTATTTCCTTCAGTTATCTTTTTTAGCTCCTTTTGTAGCTGGCCAATTGAATTTCTTGATTCAATGCATTCTTTTTCCATTTTGCCAGTTTTATTTTTCAGTGAATTGTTGTCTTTTTCCAATTCACCAATTTTGATTTTCAGTTCACCGTTTTTATTTTCCAATGAAAACTGCAACAATTTGTGTTTGCCCTGGGACAGTTTGCCGAGTTGACTTCCAGTTTGAGGCTGGTGGGGCTAGATTCGCACTAGGACCACGTTTTCAGCTGCTCCCGATTCACCATTTACTCAGGACAACTTGGAGGGCTTTTAAAAAAGTTCTCAACTTTGAAGAGTTATTCAAAAGTTTCTTCTTGGGCTCAAAAATATTTTAAAATGTGAAATAGGGACTATTTTTGGGTTTCTCTTTGGGCTTTGAGGCTTATGCTTTTTAAAAACTGTAATACAAGATGAATACATACACTCTCATAATCAACAGCGACATAAATGGAGTCTACTTTGTTAATGGAGAAGAACTCAAAAGATTTAAGGGTAAGGGAAAATCCTAAAACTCATGAACCTAACATGAATATCAATTTGACAATACGGTGGCTCTCCCCTTGATATACCAGGTTCATACACTCAACCCTTCTTCTCCACTACCTGTAAGAAAAGTTTGAAGAAATTTGGAGATTTGCTTGGAAGCTAGAATGAACATTGATCAATGTTTTTTGTTTGTTTGTTTGTTTGTTTGTTTTTTGTTTTTTAATCTAAGAGGCCTTCTGGAATTGACACATTTTTAAGAAACACTGCTATTAACAGAGTGAAGAATTATAAGAACATTTCAAATTGGCAAAAGCCTACCCTGTTTTAAGTTTAGCTTCTGGCGAAAAAAAGAATTAAAAAGGAAATAGCTCTTACTATCCTTTCAGAGTGGGAAAGAAAACTGGTTTTGTAGAAAACTCTGATAGAAATCTTATCTTTTTCACTTCTAACTTTTCTAGGTTGGTGGATTCAGCCATTTTTCTGAGGAGTACCAGTCTTTCCAAATCTGACACTTAATTACTAAGAGCTTTCTCTAGGTTCCTGGAGAACCCAAGGAGAATTTCAAACAATAAATGCATCCTCTAATCAGTGGTCAAATTAATTGAATAATCAAACTGGGAAAAAATCTTGTTGTTGATAAAAGTTCAGTTTGTTGGGGTATAGATTATTTTTGGTAACTTTTCAGCCTGTCTGAAGTAAACAAGTAATGAGCAGCTGTCAACATCACTTTAGCATAAATGAGTAGTATCTTTCAATGAAAAAAAAAGGAAAAGGAAAGGGGGACCAAATGGGATAAGGAGAGAGGAATTCTAGAAAGAACACTTGCCATGCACCTACAAGCATTGTTATCAAGATAAAGAAATAATCCTTGCTCAAGGGCAACTAATTGGAGGTTACCAGATATATTTTTTAATTGCTAAAAAAATCTAAATTGAAACATTAGGATTGTTATAATAATTAAGAGAGTCATTTATAGGAATCTCCTATCCAAGAACTAGAAATAGTTTATCTTTCTTTTTTTCTTTGTTCTTCCTTTTTTTTTTCTTTTTACCAGCAGCAAATGAAACCATCTTTTTTGCTATGCCTTTTACAATTTGTTATATATAATTTCTTCTTCACTAATAATGTCCTTATCCTGTTTGTTTCTGTATTACTATAGGACAACAAGTATAGTTGGGGCTTTTAAATTTTGATACCATTGAACAAAGCACTAATTACTCCATCCTAATTAGAAGTATGTCTGAAAGAACAGATCTTGCGTATCTCTTCAAACAAATTTTTTTTTAAATTGGCTTCTTGTTAGTATTCTCATATTCAACTTTATTCTATGAAACCAACCAGAAAAAAATGTATTATAAATAAAACAAATAAACCTGTATAAGACATTGTGATAGTATTAGCAGCATTTTCTGTACAAAATAAAAGATCTATAAAAGCGCATTAAAAGAACTGATTCTATATCTTAAATTGTTGCTCGTTTTGTTTGCCCAAACAGTGGAAATAAAAAACTTGACAAATATTATTAACCAATAAACTGAATCTTCCTTCCTCATTTTGTTCATAAATGTTATGCTTTAACCTTTTGGGATTGTTTTCTGAATCTCTATTTTCTTCTTTCAAATTTTTTGACTGTGTATTCTTTTCAATAGAAAGAAAAAAAGTGATCATGCCCTTCCAACATAGGTACATTTACTTATTTATAAATTATATACATGAGATACTCTACTGATCCAGATATTTAAAAAGTGTACACAAAACAGAAATTTTAAAGGATGAGATAAAATGAAAAAAAAACATTTATTGAAAAGCACTATTAGGATTTTCTCCATAATGTTATTATTAATAAAGTTGTTATTTAGTAAGAAATATTGTTGAATGGGTTTCATTATTTCCATAATCAGTTTAATAATGCTACAGACATTCAAGTCTACTTCCCAATTTTAATTGTGGTCATTATTTAATAATAATTAATATTTTCAATTGTTATAACTAGAAATGACATAATTCTTAAAACTATGTAACTTCTTAAAGCACAGTCCATCGGGGAGTCCCCTGGTGGCCTTTTAATGGGATAATTGTCATAGAGTTGGATTTATGACATCTGGTGCCATGAGCAAAGACATGTACTCAGAATAAATACTGAAGGTGTTAAATTTTTGAGATATAAAATCTCAGCTTCATTTGAGATGAAGCTGTTCAGTTCTAAAAATGTACATATATCTGTACTAAATTATTCAGGGCTTACATGCTCAGCTCCATGGGAAATATTCCAGTTTGGCAAATGAGGGTATATCTAAACAAATTTGGTACATAAGATAGCATCTTTGTCAAACTTCTTTTGATTATAGTTTGTCAAAATTCTCCTGAGAATCTGCCCCAACACTGCTTTTGATTCCCTACACGCACACAAATTATCTGTAACTGTGGTGGCTGAACTAGCCATGTTGTGCAATAAAAAGAATACTTGCTTTAGAGTTGTAAGGCCCAAATTTCAATTCTGACTGTTATTTATATTTGCAATGATGTCAGACACTCATAGCTTCTCTGGGTCTTAGCACTTTAAACACTAAAATGAGAAAGCTGCATTAGATAATCTGAAATGGCCCTTCCAGCACTTTGAATCTATGAATCTTTTGTCCCCATTACTGAATTAATTATTATAAGAACCTCCTATTACTGGTCATGGATGCTCATAAAAGAAATTCTTAACCCAGCAGGCATTAAAAGAAACCAAAGCCTTCAAACCTAATGTATTTAAGCCCCAAAGTTTAATCTATAAAGCAGTTAAACTTAACAGACTGGGAATCATTAGTGTACTGGAGTTTATACAGTAATCATCATTCTGAGCACATAGAGAACCCAAGCAAATTATTTTAAAACAAAAGCTCCTCCATGGTTCTTAAATCTGATTCCAATTTAAATTCATTTTTAATCATCTATATCTTTTTGTTTCATGTATAGATTTCTGGCTTTGGAGATGCACTAAGTTACAGAAATCCACAAATTTGGGAGACAAAAAATGTTAAACAGTCTTAATTGTGAAGCTCAGAATCATACTCCATAATAAAGGGCAATCAAAAGGAAGCTTATGATAGTATTCTAGAAAGTTATGCATTTTTCATGGCTACTTTAAAATCACAGCATTTATTTCAATTGCCATTACAATGTGTAGAAAAGTTACAGGGCTACAATATATCATGCGAGCATCTGGAAAGGAATAGTTTATGGATTAATATATCCCAGAATCAGGTGCTGAAACCAGAAGAAAACAAAACTGTAAGATAAATAAATCTTTTGGCTAGATTTACAAGTTCAAAATCACTTTGAGCTTTTCTATATCTTGTCTGATGTTTAAATATCTGTATTATGACATATTGAGGTTAGAGTTCCCAATGAAGCAATGCTGTCTGTCTGGTGGCAGTTGTATTGATTGTATCAGCAGATAGCAGCAATGTGACAACTGATGGATTGTAGTGAACACAGTTCGTTAACTTTGTATGCCTGTCTCTTGGCAGTGGCTTTTAAATTGCCTTACATTTTAACAGCTCATTCAATATTTTCTCAAGAAAACAGACTTTTCTTGCTTGTGTATTTCAAACTCAAGAATTCAACAATATTAATTACTCAGAGAAGCATAAAATAATTTAGAAAAAATACAATGTGAGGCTCTAGTTCTTATTTCAACCAGGGTTCATTCCATAATATATAATATATGACATATATATAAAACATATAATGCATAGTGTGTATTTATTATATAGAACTATAAATACATAAACACATATGAAACATATATAAATATAAATTAAGAACAGACATAAAATAAATATATAAATAAATATCATAAATATCTTACTTTTTAAATTTGGTAACTTTTACTTACCAGCCGATCCTTTTACAAATTTAATCATAAGGAAGAAGAGACTCTCCAACAGTTTATTTCAGACTGATAATCAAAATAATAAATGTGGAAACATGATTTAATAAGAAAAATATATATTCCATATGGTGTCTGAGGATGTAGGATCAAATTCGGCTTTACCTACCTACTGATTGTGTGGTCTGATATTTAGTATCTGCAACTCAGTTTCCTCATCTGTAAATGAGGTTGAACTAGATGATCTCAACAATTTCTTTCTGGTCTAAATCTATGAACTTTTCTATAGAATAAGTGTGAACAGCCATGGATTAAGACAGAATAGACCTAGCGATTTCTGGTTTGAGAGAAGAGAGAGTGTAATAAGAAATTAAATTTGACTGTTCCTACTACTGATAGTAGAAATTATTTAGTTATTTTTTCCTTTTTAAAAAAGGTTGTGGGTGGAAAATAGAGGAAACACATAGGATATTATGGAAATAATAACCAAATCTAACTATAATAACTGTGAATAGGATAAGGGCAAATGGCCATAAAATTGGGGAAAGTACAAAAAAAAATCTGAAAGCAAACTCCAATAATTTATTGTTTAAACAGGTTTAAAATACAAAACAAAACAAAAACAAAATCAAAAACAAAAACTCATGGGGATAGGGACTTCAGTTTTCCTCCATTGGAGTAAGACACCACTTGATAAGAAAACTCCTTCTTCCAAAGGAGAATAGAGCTTTCTCTACAACTTGTTAAAGGGTTTTCTTGCTTACAAAAATATTAAAACAAACAAAGAAACTGGTGTAGGGCTACATATTATATGTAAAGGTTCATGTCAGGGGCTCTTGACAAGACTAAGTTCAGTTTTCTATTTATTACACTAGAGTATCTCACATAAGGATTATATACACTCAAATTAAATGATTGGAATAGCATCTATATCTCTTTGGTGAAAAAAATGCAGAGGAATAAGGACCCTTTGACAGACAATACTACACCTCTCTCTTTCTCTCTCTTTCTTTTTGTCTCTCTGTCTCTCTATCTGACTCTGTCTTTGTTTCTTTCTCTTTCAGTCTCTTTCTGTCTCTCTCTAAGATATATACCAATATTGTAGCCATATTTGATAAAGCATTATCACATATTTACATACATTCATACCTACACACACACAAACTTCCAATGTGCTGAGTGACATAATATCTAAAAATTTAAAATGGTTTTTGATCTTCCTTCTCTTTATTCGAAGAAGACCAAAACATCATCACTATGTTGAAGTTGACGCACAGTGTGTCCCACTGTGAATGATCACACAAATATGAATTCAAAAGCCCTACCACAAGTTGGACACAAATAGTCCACATAAACATTTGGAGTGTAGAGGTCTCTAAATTTTAGCATCTTACATTTCTTTTGAGCTACTGCAAGTCTGCTTTTCTCATGGAGAACAGTACTTCTTTGACACGAATATACCATTTTGGTGGTCTTGTGACAGATAGTGTCTGCCATGTTACACAACTGATTCCAAAGTTCTTCAGATAAACCTTGAGAGAGTCCTTCTTAAACTTCTTTGGACCTCAATGTGAGTTCTTGTCTTACTTAAATTCTCCATAAAATAGTTTTTTAGGCAAACATGTTTGGAATTCGAAAAACAGGGTGAACACATCAGAATTGACCTATAGAGTTGAAGGCTGGGCAGTTTCACATGAAGAACTGTTTGTCTCTCAGGTATACTGGATTTCTTGATGTCCATAAACATGCCCATGCAAAATGTACCAAAGATTACCTTTTGCTTGGGCATCTGTGTACAAGATTGTGACTTCTATCTTCCAGGGAATCCATTACTGCTTCATCAATTGCCTGTTTGAGGTAGGTAGAATGGTAAAATGTTATGGCTGATGTCCTTTGACATCATAATTTGGATTAAAACAAATCAGAGTTAGACATCCAGGAGTGGAGCCAAAATGGTGGAGTAAAGCCAGAAAGCTGCTCTTGCTCTGTGAGTTTCCCCAGAAAACCACATGAAACCAAGATTCCAAAAAGAGTCTGAGGGAATGAAACCCGTCTCCAGCTCACAATAGAATGGAAAAACTTCAAGAAAAGTCAGTCTCACTGGGATGAAAGGGTGCTTAGGCCAGCTCAGATAGACTCTGGGAAAGTTGGTAAGAGGGGCTTAACCACAGCAAATCAACAACTAAGACCTTCACTGCTAGCTCAGTAGAAGAGCAGATCAGTGGAGTAGCTTCCAGTCCTAACTAAGAAGGCAAGCTCTGGGATATTAGGCTGTTTCCTGAAAAGAGCATGCCAAGCTACCACCTGCAAATACAAGGGGCCCCTGTGCTAATAGCCAAGGCTCAGAGCTGCACAGGAAGCTTGGGGAAGTATTCTCTATATCCCAGGAGGAGAGCTCAAACATAAAAAAAATTCCCAAAAAGAAAATGAAAGAAAACAAGCAAAAAACAGAAAAAAACTTAACTATAGAAAGCTACTATGGTGACAAGGTGGACCAACATATAAACATAGACAAGGACAGAATATCCACAGAGGAAATCTCAAAGAATGATATGAATTGGTCTCAAGCCCAAAGAGGCTTCCTGTAAGTATTCATTAAAAAAAAGGTAAATAAAAGAGGAAGAAGAAAAAATGAGATAGAGAATGAGAGGTAGATATGAGAGCATCAACAGCTTGGGAAAAAATGGAAAAATATTTTGAAGAAAACAGCTACTTACAAGGTAGAATTAACCAGATGGAAAAAAAGTTATACAAAAGCTAACTGAAGAAAATCACATATTAAAAACTAGAATAGGGCAAATGAAAGATAAAGAGTCTGTGAGACAGCAAGAATCAGTCAAACAAACAAAAAAAATGAAAAAAAACAATAGAAAATGTTCAATATCTCATTGAAAAAAACAGGATAATTGGAAAATAGATCTAGAAGAGTTCATTTAAAAATTATTGGGTTACCTGAAGACTATGTCCAAAAAAAAAAACCTGGATAACATTCTTCAAGACATCATTAAGGAAAACTGCTTCAATAATTTAGAAACATAAGGGAAAATACTCACGGAAAGAATCCATCAATCACTCTTAGAAAGAGATCCCACAAGGAAAACCCTAAGGAACATAACTGGGAAAGTTCATTACTTCAATCTCAAGGGAAAATACTGCAAGCTGCCAGGAAAAAAAAAATCAAATATCGAAGAGTAACATTTAGGATTATCCAAGATCTGGCACCTTCTACAATAAAGGACTGGAGGACCTGCAATTCCATATTCTGAAAGGCAAAGCACCAGGGGTTACAACCAAGAATTAACTACTCAGTGAGACTCAACACCATCTTTCAGGGAACACAATGGAACTTCAATGAACTAAGAGACTTTCAGTCATTTTTACTGGAAAAAAAAACAGAACTAAACAAGAAATTTAATCTACAAAAATAGGACTCATGAAAAGCATAGAAAGATAAACAAGGGAAATATATATTATTTAAACTGTTTATTTACACAGATGGGAAAACTATGTCTATAACCTTGAGAGCTGTATCTATCACTGGGGCAGACAGAGCAAATATCACATGGGCTGAGAGTATGGTTGTGAATGTTCCCTGATGTGGTCACATCAAAGAAAAAGACATGAAGAGGTGATAAAGATCTGTACTGGAAAAAGAGGAAAAGAGAGGTGTAATGGTGCAATTAGTTAATATGAAGAAATGAAAAAGACCTATTACAATGGAGTGAAAGAAGAAAGGAAAAGAAGCATTATCTGAAGCTTAATCTCATTTGTTTTGGCTCTAAGAGGGACTAACCCAATCATTCAGTTGGGAAAAGAAACATCTAATCCTATAAAGTAGTGGTAAGAGAAATAGGATGAAAAGGAGAGATAGAATAAAGAGAGAGCAGAAACACTAGAGGAAAAGGTAAGAGAAGGGGGGGAGTGGTGATAGAAGATAAGGGAGTGGATAGGGTGGTTTAAAAAAAACACTACTAAGAAAAGGGGGAGGTGGCAGCTAGGGTGCAGCTAGGATATAGCACCAGCCCTTAAGTCAGGAGGATCTGAGTTCAAATCTGGGCTCAGACAATTAACACTTCCTAGCTTTGTGACCTTGGGCAAGGCACTTAATCCCAATTGTCTGAGCAAAAAAAAAAAAAAGGGGGGGGGGGAGAGTTGATAGGAGATTAAAAAAAACACAAGGTTAAGGACAGGGTGGAAAGAGAGAACAAAAGATAATATAGGGAGAAAATCGGATGGAGGGAAATACAGAGCTAGGAATCCTAAATGAGATGAAGTCCCCCATAAAAAAGAAAAGTCAATAGAAAAATGGTTTAAAAAGAATACTACAATATGTCTACAAGAAACACATTTGACGCAGGGGCGGAGCCAAGATGGCAGAGTGAAAAGTGACTCTCTGCCTCTCCTCTGACCTTCTCTCAAACCAACAATAAAATAAGCCTCTGAACTGATCTTCAAGTCAACGAACTCAGAAATATTTGGACACTTTTCTGAAGAACTTCATATCAGGTTTGTCTAACTCGGACAGAGAGATAAATAGAGGACTCCTGGTTAGGTCGGAATGAGGGTGGGACTCAGCTCAGCATATCGTGGCAGAAATTCCAAACTCCAAATTCCAAATTCCAAACACCTAGAGTTTACCTGAGGCACTCGGGACACTCTGCCCTGATTGGGGGCAGGTGTTCTGGCAGACTTGCCTCGTTTAAGGAGTAATTTGGCCTTAGTCCTAGCCCCCACTGGCCCAGCACCTTAAGTTAATTGGCCAAAGTGTCCCAGGGCAAAGCTCTTCAGCCTCCTTTCAGCCGCTGTTTTTTTTTTCCTACCTTAAAGAAATATCCACACTGTCTAAAAAAAATGAAGAAGCAAAAGAGAGCTCTCACCATAGACAGCTTTCATCAAGACAAAGAAGCCATGACCCCAGATCCTGAGGTTCGTTTAGACAAAATACCAGAAGAAGGTATTAAAGACCATCACTGGTCACTTTTTCAAAAGGCCTTTCTGGAAGATTGCATAAAGAACCTCAAAAGAGAGCTGGAGGATAAATGGGAAAATAATCTGAAATCAGTGCAAGAAGGATACAATATCTTGCAAGAAGGATATGATGCCCTGCAAAAGTGATAAGAAAAAGACACCAATGTATTGAAAAATAAAATTAGTGAAGTGGAAAAAGAGTGCAATGAACAAAAAATTCAATTGACCAATTACAAAAGGAGCTTAAAAAGGTAACTGAAGAAAACAACCCTTTAAAAATAAGAATTGAACAAAGGCAAGTGAATGACTCACTAAGACTTGAAGAATCAGTCAAACAAAAACAAAAAAATGAAAAATTAGAAGAAAATATGAAATATTTCCTAGGAAAAACAACTGACTTGGAAAATAGATCTAGGAGAGACAAACTAAGGATTATTGGACTTCCTGAAAGCCATGATGAAAAACAGAATCTAAACACTATCTTCCAGGAAATCCTGAAGAAAACTGCCCTGAGATTGTAGAATCAAAAGGTAAAATCACCATTGAAAGAATTCACCGATCACCTACTGAAAGAGACCCCAAAATGAAAACCCCAAGGAAAATCGTGGCTAAATTTCAGAACTATCGCACCAAGGAAAAGATTCTGCTAGCAGCTAGAAAGAAACAATTCAAATAAAGAGGATCAATAATTAGAATCACACATGATCTCTCAGCCTCCATATTGAAGGATTGAAGGGCCTGGAACCAGATATTCCAAAAGGCAAAGGAACTTGTATTACAGCCAAGAATAACTTATCCAGCTAGAATGAGCATTATCCTCCAGGGAAGGAGATGGTCATTCAATGATATAGGTGAATTTCACCTATTTCTAATGAAAAACCGGATCTGAACAAAAAATTCGACATCCAAACACAGAACTCAAGAGATGCATAAAAAGGTAAAAAGAAAAGGACTCTTGAGAACTTTATTTTTACTAGGTGGATACTTAAAGTTTGGGGGTATAATTAACTAGATATTACTTTGTTTTTTTTTATTTTATAAAGCTTTTTATTTACAAAACATATGAGTGATTTTTCTACATTGACCTTTGCAAAAACTTTTTTCCCCAAGCTTTTCCCCTCCTTACCCCCACCTCCCACCCCTAAATAACAGGTAATCTAATACATGCTAAATAGGATAAATTATATGACAAATACAATACATGTATACATATCTATACAGTTATCTTATTGCACAAGAAACATCAGATCTAGAAAGAGAAGAAGAAAAAAAAAAACAACCTAAGAAGGAAAACAAAATGCATGGAAATATTCACAGAAAGCATTAAAATGCTGTGTTGTGGTTCACACTCAGTTCCCACAGGCCTCTCTCTGGATGTATATCACTGTCTTCATCACTGGACAATAGGAACTGATTTGAATCACAAAATTGATCATCGTATAGTCTTCTTTCTGTGTATTATGTTCTCCTGGTTCTGCTGATTTCACTCAGCATCAGTTCATGCAAGTCTCTCCAGGCCTCTCTGAAATGCTCCTATTGGTCGTTTCTTACAGAACAATAATATTCCATAATATCCATATACCATAATTTATTCAGCTATTCTCCAATTGGTAGGCACCCTTTCAATTTCCAGTTTCTTGCCACTACAAAAAGGGCTGCCACAAACATTTTTGCACATGTGGGGCCCTTTCCCTCCATTAAAATCTCTTTGGGATATAGGCCCAGTAGAAACACTGCTGGGTCAAAGGGTATGCACTGTTTGATAACTTTTTGAGCATAGTTCCAAATTATTCTCCAGAATGGTTGATTAGATTAGAAGGGTAGCAGTAAACTGGGAAAATATTTTTACATCCAAAGGTTCTGATAAAGGCCTCATTTCCAAAATATATAGAGAATTCAGTCAAATATATAAGAATCCAAGCCATTCTCCAATGGACAAATGGTCAAAAGATATGAACAGACAATTTTCAGACGAAGAAATTGAAACTATTTCTGGTCACATGAAAAGGTGCTCCAAGTCACTATTGATCAGAGAAATGCAAATTAACACAACTCTGAAATACCACTACATACCTGTCAGATTGGCTAAAATGACAGGAAATGATAATGATAACTGTTGGAGGGGATGTGGGAAGGCTGGGACACTTATACATTGTTGGTGGAACTGTGAACAGATCCAACCACTCTGGAGAGCAATTTGGAACTATGCTCAAAAAGTTATCAAACTGGAGGGGCAGAGCCAAGATGGCAAACTGCCGACAGCTTTCTCTGTGAACTCCAGGGAGCTTCCCTAAAACCCAGACAAAGTGAGCCTTCAAACTGGTTTTTGAGTGAGGGCCTCACAAAACATTTGGACTACAACGCACTTCTATCAAAATTCTACCTTGAAAGAACTCCGGAGAAGGTTAGCCTCAGGGGAAATCGGCCTCTGGTCGCAATCAGACTCCAGCCGCGGCGGAAGTCAGGGCTGTGATAGAGGGGCGGATTTGAGGCACCCAGGAAGCCCCTGGGAGACGCCTGGGCCACTTTGCTCTGCTTTCAGGCAGATGCTTTGGCAGATCTGCCTTTGGTAAAGGGTGGATCGAGAGCAGCTGAAAACGTGGTCCTAGTGCGAATCTAGCCCCACCAGCCTCAGAGCGGAAGTCAACTCAGCAAACTGCCCCAGGGCAAATACAAATTGTTTCACTTTTCTTTGGTTTTGACCAATATCCCAACTTTAAATCATGAGCAAGAAGCAGAAGAGAGCTCTCACCATAGAAAGCTTTTACAGAGAAAAAATAGAACAGTCCCCAGATCCTAACATTATGAAAACAATCCCAGACGAAGCCACAAAGACAGACATAAGTTGATCTCCCTTTCAGAAGGCTTACCTGGATGATTGCATTAAGAATCTCAAAAGAGAGCTAGAAGAAGAATGGGGAAATAAATTGAGATCAGGGCAACAGAAATATCAAAAACTGGAAAATAGGACTAGTGAATTGGAAAAAGAAAACAGTTCACTGAAAAACAAAAGTGGTGAATTGGAAAAAATCACCAATTCACTGGAAAATAAAAATGGTGAACTGAAAAACAAAATTGGTGAATTGGAAAAAGACAACAATTCACTGAAAAACAAAATTGGTGAATTGGAAAAAGACAACAATTCACTGAAAAATAAATCTGGCATGATGAAAAAAAGAACCTGGATGCTATCTTCCAGGAAATCATGAAAGAGAATTGCCCTGATGTTTTAGAATCAGAAGGCAAAATTGGCATGGAAAGAATTCACTCATCACCTCCAGAAAGAGACCCCAAAATTAAAACCCCAAGGAATATCGTGGCCAAATTTCAGGACTACCACACCAAGGAAAAATATTGCAAGCAGCTAGAAAGAAACAGTTCAAATACCGAGGAACTGTCATTAGAATTACAAAGGATCTGTCAGCTTCCACTTTAAAGGATCGAAGGGCCTGGAACCAGATATTCCGAAAGGCAAAAGAACTTGGATTACAGCCAAGAATAAGTTATCCAGCTAGAATGAGCATCATCTTCCAGGGAAGAAGATGGTCATTCAATGATACAGGAGAATTTCACCTATTTCTAATGAAAAGACCTGATCTAAACAAAAAATTTGACCTCCAAATAGAGAACTCAAGAGAAACATAAAAAGGTAAAAAGGAAAACTCTTGAGAACTATATTCCTACTATAGGTATCCTTTAAAGAATGGCAGTATAATTTGATTTTTCTTTGATAATAATGGAAAAGAAATTAGAGGTGGAAGGGATAACATACTGAAAAAGAAAAAGGGAGGAGGGGGGAAAGGAGGCAAAATAAAGTAAAAATAAAGGAGGTAAAATAAGGCAAAATCTCATAAAGAGACATAGAAGATCTAATATAATTGAGGGAAAGAAGGGAGGGTGATGAGTATTGTGTAAACCTTACTCTCATTAGATAGGACTCTAAGAGAGTATATCTGACATATTTGGCTTCAAAGAAAGCACTGACCCTCCTTGTGGGAAGGTAGGAGGGAGGGGAGAAAAGGAAAGGGATAAACTAATAGAAGGATTAGGGGAAAGGTATAAAGGGGAGGGAGGGACTCTAAAGGGAGGAGGATTATTGGTGGGAGGTAGTCATCAAGAGCAAAGTACTGGGGAGGGGGGAAGGGAGAGAGGGGAAAGGGAAGAGAAAATCATAACTCTCGGTAAATAAGATGGCAGGGAATACAGATATAGTTATTTTAACTGTGAATGTGAATGGGATGAACTCTCCCATAAAACAGAAGTGGGTAGCAGACTGGATTAAAAGCCAGAATCCTAAAATATGTTGTTTACAAGAAACACATCTAAAATATAGAGATACATAAAGAGTGAAGGTAAAGAGCTGGAGCAGAATCTTCTATGCTTCAGGTGAACAAAGAAAGGCAGGGGTAGCAATCCTTATCTCGGGAACAAGTAAAAACAAAAATAGATCTAATTAAAAGAGATAAGGAAGGAAACTACATTTTACTAAAGGGTTCCATAGACAATGAAGCAGTATCAATACTTAACATATATGCACCAAGTGGTATAGCAACCAAATTCCTAGAGGAGAAGTTAAGAGAGATGCAAGGAGAAATAGACAGTAATACTATACTCGTGGGAGATCTCAACCTTGCTCTCTCAGAATTAGATAAATCAAATTCCAAAATAAGAAAGAAGTTAGGGAGGTTAACAACAGGCAAGAAAAGTTAGGTATGATAGATCTCTGGAGGAAATTGAATGGTGATAGAAGGGAGTATACTTTTTTCTCAGGGGTTCATGGAACTTATAAAAATTGATCATGTGTTAGGGCATAAAAACCTCAAAATCAAATGCAGAAAAGCAGAAATAGTAAATGCATCCTTCTCAGATCATGATGCAATAAAACTCACATGTAATATAAGGCAAGGAGAAAATAGACCACAAGTTAATTGGAAATTAAATAATCTAATCATGAAGAATGAATGGGTGAAAGAGCAAATAATAAACATAATCGATAATTTCAGATATGTCAGATTGGCTAAAATGACAGGAAAAGTTAATGATGAATGTTGGAGGGGATGTGGGATGGCTGGGACACTGATGCATTGTTGGTGGAGCTGTGAACGGATACAGCCATTCTGGAGAAGAATTTGGAGCTATGCTAAAAGAGTTATCAAACTGGAAATTGAAAAGATGCCCATTAATTGGAGAATGGCTGAATAAATTATGGTATATGAATGTTATGGAATACTATTGTTCTTTAAGAAATGACCAACAGGAGGATTTCAGAGAGGCCTGGAGAGACTGACATGAACTGATGCTGAGTGAAATGAGCAGAACCAGGAGATCATTATACACGGCAACAACAGTACTATATGACGATCAATTCTGATGGACATGGCTCTCTTCAACAATGAAATGTTTCAAACCACCTCCAATTGTTCACTGAAGAAAGCCATATATACCCAGAGAGAGGGATGTGAAATGTGGACCACAACATAACATTCTCATACTCCTTGATTGATGTTTACTTACATTGTGTTTCCTTTATCTGATATATCGTTTCTGTAGATAAGATTTTTCTTGCACAACAATGATAAGTTTGGAAATATGTATACATATATTTGATTTGCCAATATTTTAACATAATTACCATTTAGTGGATATCCTGCCATCTTGGGCAGGGGTGGGGAGTCGGGGGGAAAAAATTGTAACAGCAAACTATGTAAGGGTTATTGTTTTTTTTTTTTTTTTTAATTTTTTTTTAAATTTTTTTTTAAATTTTTATTTTATTTGAATAACATATGTGTGGGTAATTCTTCAACAATAACCCTTACATAGCTTTCCGTTATAAATTTTTCCCCCCAACTCCCCACCCCTCCCCTAGATGGCAGGATATCCACTACATGTTAATT
>JAJPUD010027329.1:0-15652 GCA_023553655.1 Myrmecobius fasciatus | reverse complement strand
CAACCTTGTTTCACCCCTGATCTTATTGGGAATGGTTCCAGTTTATCACCATTACATATGATCCTACCGGATGGTTTTAAATAGATGCTACCGACTATTTTAAGGAAAAGTCCATTAATTCCTATAATCTCTAATGTTTTTAATAGGAATGGATGTTGGATTTTATAAAATGTTTTTTCTGCATCTATTGAGATCATCATATGTTTTTTGTTAATTTGGTTATTAATATAGTCAATTATGTTAATAGTTTTCCTAATCTTGAACCATCCCTGCATTCCTGGTATAAATCCTACTTGGTCATGGTTTATTATTCTGGGAATGATTTTCTGTAATCTCTTTGCTAATATTTTATTTAAGATTTTTGCACCAATATTCATTAAGGAGATTGGTCTATAATTTTCTTTTTCTGTTTTTGTTTTACCTGGTTTTGGTATCAGTACCATGTCTGTATCATAAAAGGAGTTTGGTAGGAGTCCTTCATTCCCTATTTTTTGAATAGCTTATATAATATTGGAGTTAATTGTTCTTTAAATGTTTGGTAGAATTCACATGTAAATCCATCTGGTCCTGGGGATTTTTTCTTAGCGAGTTGCTTAATGACTTGTTCTATTTCTTTTTCTAAAATGTGACTATTTAAGTAATTTATTTCTTCTTCTGTTAATCTGGGCAATCTATATTTTTATAGATATTTCTCCATATCACTTAGGTTATCAAATTTATTGGCAAAAAGTTAGGCAAAGTAACTCCTGATTATTGCTCTAATTTACTCTTCATTGGTGGAAAGTTCTCCGTTTTCATTTTTGAGACTAACAATTTGATTTTCCTCTTTCCTTTTTCTAATTAAATTAATGAGAGGTTTATCTATTTTTTGGTTTTTTCATAAAACCAACTTTTATTTTTATTTATTAATTCAATAGTTATTATAATATTCCATTATATTATATTATATTACAATATTCCATAGCATTCATATACCATAATTTATTCAGCCACTATCCAATTGATGTGCATCCATTCAGTTTCCAATTTCTAGCTACTACAAAAAGAGCTGCTACAAACATTTAGTTTACGTTCAATTTTACTAATCTCTCCTTTTATTTTTAGGATTTCAAGTATGGTATTTGGTTATGGGGTTTTAATTTGTTCTTTCTCTAGCTTTTTTAGTTGCAAGCCCAATTCATTGATTTTCTCTGTCTCTATTTTATGCAAATAAGCATCTTGCTAACGTTATTACCTAGCTTGTCCTGATATCCTATCCTATGCCACTGATTGACTGCACTATTTCTCAGCCAGTACCAAATGGTTTTGATGACTGCTGCTTTATAATATAGTTTTATATCTGGTACAGCTGTCTTCTTCATGTCTTTTTTTTTTCATTAATTCCCTTGAAATTCTTGATCTTTTGTTCTTCCAAATGAACTTTGCTACTATTTTTTCTAGATCTGTAAAATAATTTCTTGGGAGTTTGATTGGTATGGCACTAAATAAGTAAATTAGTTTGGGTAGTATTGTCGTTTTTATTATATTTGCTCGGCCTACCCATGAGCACTTAATGTTTTTCCAATTGAGTAGGTCTGATTTTATTTGTGTGGAAAGTGTTTTGTACTTTAGTTAGTATAGTTTCTGACATTTTCTTGGCAGATAGATTCCCAAATATTTTATGCTATCATCCATTATTCGGAATGGAATTTCTTTTTGTATCTCTTGCTGCTGAACTTTGTTGGTAATATATAAAAATGCTGATGATTTATGTGGATTTACTTTATATCCTGCAACTTTACTAAAGTTGTGAATTGTTTCTAGTAGTTTTTTAGTTGAGTCTCTAGGGTTCTCTAATTATACTATCATGTCATCTGCAAAGAGTGATAAATTTGTTTCATCATTACCTAGTCTAATTCCTTTTATCTCTTTTTCTTCTCTTATTGCCAAAACTAACATTTCTAATACAATATTAAATAGTAATGGTGACAGTGGGCAGCCTTGTTTTACTCCTGATCTTATTGGGAATGGTTCTAGTTTGTCTCCATTGCATATGATGCTTGCTAATGATTTTAAGTAGATGCTACTAATCATTTTAAGGAAAAGACCATTTATTCCTATACTCTCTAGTGTTTTTAATAGGAATGGGTGTTGGATTTTATCAAATGCTTTTTGTGCATCTATGGAGATAACCATAGGGTTTTTGTTAGTTTGGTTATTAATATAATTGATTATTCTGATAGTTTTTCTGATATTGAACCAGCCCTGCATTCCTGGTATAAATCCTACTTGGTCAAGTTGTATTATCCTGGAGATAACTATCTGTAATCTCGTTACTAAAATCTTATTTAAAATTTTTGCATTAATATTCATTAGGGAAATGGGTCTATAGTTTTCTTTCTCTGTTTTCACCCTACCTGGTTTAGTTATCAGCACCATATCTGTATCATAGAAGGAATTTGGTAGCATACCATCTGTCCCTATTTTTTCAAATAGTTTGTATAGTATTGGAATTAATAGTTCTTTGAATGTTTGGTAGAATTCACATGTTAAACCATCTAGCCCTGGAGATTTTTTCTTAGGGATTTGATTAATAGCTTGTTCTATTTCTTTTTCTAAAATGGGACTATTTAAATAATTTATATCTTCTGTTAACCTGGGCAATCTATATTTTTGTAGATATTCTTCCATTTCATTTAGATTATAAAATTTGCTGGCATAAAGTTGGGCAAGGTACCTCCTAAATATTACTCTAATTTCCTCTTCATTGGAGGAAAGTTTTCCCTTATCATTTTTGAGATTAAAAATTTGATTTTCCACTTTAATTTTTCTGATCAAATTAACTAAAGGCTTATCTATTTTGTTGTTTTTTTCATAAAACCAACTCTTAGTTTTATTTATTAATTCAATAGGGTTCTTATTTTTAATTTTGTTAATCTCACCTTTTATTTTCAGAGTTTCCAATTTGGTATTTAATTGAGGGTTTTTAATTTGCTCTTTTTATAGTTTTTTTAATTGTAACCCTAATTCATTGATCTTCTCTTTCTCTATTTTATGCAAATAAGCAGGTAGAGATATAAATTATGTATATATATATATATATATATGTATATATATATATATATATTATAACCAGTTTGGCCATATCCCACAAATTTTGGTATGGTGTGTCATTACTTTCATTCTCCTGGATGAAATTATCAATTGTGTCTATAATTCGCTCTTTCACCCATTCATTCTTCAGGATTAGATTATTTAATTTCCAATTAAATTTTGGTCTATTTTCTCATGGCCTTATATTACATGTGTGTTTTATTGCATCATCATCTCTAAAGGATACATTTACTATTCCTGCTTTTCTGCATTTGATTTTGAGGCTTTTATGCCCTAACACATGATCAATTTTCATATAAGTTCCATGAACCCCTGAGAAAAAAGCATACTCCCTTCTCTCACAATTCATTTTCCTCCAGAGATCTGTCATACTTAACTTTTCTTTTTTTTATCTTTTCCATTTCTTTTTTTATTATTATTAATACTTTTTATTTGCAAAACATATGTATGGGTAATTCCTAAACATTAATCCTTACAAAGCTTTCTGTTACAAATTTCCCCCCCCCTTCTCCCCACCTCTCCCCTAGATAGCAGGATATCCACTACATGATAATTACGTTAGAATACTTAAATAGAATATATGTATAGTTATTGCCACACATCATTTTTTTGTTCAGGAGAAATCATATCTATAAGAAAGAATAATCCGATAAAGGAAATACAATGCAAGCAAACCTCAATAGAGAACATGAAAATGTTATGTTGTGGTCCACATTTCACATCCCTCTCTCTGGTTGTATATGGCCTTCTTCACTGAAAAATTGGAAGTGGTTTGAAACATTTCATTGTTGAAGAGAGTCATGTCCCTTAGAACTGATCCTCATATAGTACTGTTGTTCCGGTGTACAACGATCTCCTGTTTCTGCTCATCTCACTCAGCATCAGTTCATGCAAATCTCTCCAGGACTCTCTGAAATCGTCCTGCTGTTCGTTTCTTACAGAGCAATAATATTCCATAACTTTCATATAACATAATTTACCCAGCCACTCTCCAATTAATGGGCATCCACTCAGTTTCCAGTTTCTAGCCACTACAAAAAGAGCTGCCACAAACATTCTTGCACATGTGGGGCCCTTTCCTTCCCTTATGATTTCTTTGGGATATAAGCCCAATAGAAACACTGCTGGGTCAAAGGGTATGCACAGTTTGATAACTTTTTGAGCATAGCTCCAAATTGCTCTCCAGGATGGTTGGATCCATTCACAGCTCCACCAACAATGCATCAGTGTCCCAGTCTTCCCACATCCCCTCCAACATTCATCATTATCTTTTCCTGTCATTTTAGCCAATTTGACAGGTGTGTAATGGTACCTCAGAGTTGTCTTAATTTGCATTTCTCTGATCAATAGTGATTTGGAGCACCTATTCATATGATTATAAATAGTTTTAATTTCATCATCTGATAATTGTCTGTTCATATCCTTTGACCATTTATCAATTGGAGAATGGCTTGAATTTTTATAAATGTGAGACAATTCTCTATATGTCTTAGAGATGAGACCTTTATCAGAACCCTTAAATGTAAAGTTGATTTCCCAATTTGATGCTTCCCTCCTAATCTTCTCTGCATTAGTTTTGTTAGTACAGAAACTTTTTAACTTAATATAATCAAAATTATCTATCTGGTATTCAATTATGAGTTCCAGATCTTCTTTGGACATAAATTTATTCCATCTCCACAGATTTGAGAGGTAAACTATCCTATGTTCCTCTAATTTGGTTATAATATCACTCTTTATATCTAAATCAAGAACCCATTTAAATCTTATCTTGGTGTATGGTGTTAGGTGTGGGTCCAGCCTTAATTTGTTCCACACTAGTTTCCAATTATCCAAGCAGTTTTTGCTGAATAGTGAGTACTTATCCCAAAAGCTGGGGTCTTTGGGTTTATCAAGCACTAAACTGCTAACGTTATTACCTAGCTTGTCCTGATATCCTATTCTATGCCACTGATCAACTGCTCTATCTCTCAGCCAGTAATATAGTTTTATATCAGGTATAGCAACTCCACCTTCATCTGTCTTTTTTTTTTTCACTAATTCCCTTGAAATCCTTGATCTTTTGTTCTTCCAAATGAACTTTGCTACTATTTTTTCTAGATTTGTAAAATAATTTCTTGGGAGTTTGATTGGTATGGCACTAAATAAGTAAATTACTTTGGGTAGTATTGTCATTTTTATTATATTCGCTCAGCCTGCCCATGAGCACTTAATGTTTTTCCAATTGACTAGGTCTGATTTTATTAGTATGGAAAGTGTTTTGTGATTTGGTTCGTATAGTTTCTGACATTTTCTTGGCAGATAGATTCCCAAATATTTTATGCTATCATCTGTTATTCAAATGGAATTTCTTTTTCTATCTCTTGCTGCTGAACTTTGTTGGTAATATATAAAAATGCTGATGATTTATGTGGATTTATTTTGAATCCTGCAACTTTACTAAAGTTGTGAATTGTTTCTAATAGTTTTTTAGTTGAGAGTCTAGGGTTCTCTAAGTATACCATCATGTCATCTGCAAAGAGTGATAACTTGGTTTCTTCATTACCTACTCATTCTTTTTATCTCTTTTTCTTCTCTTATTGCCAAAGCTAACATTTCCAATAAAATAGTAAATCATACTTAACTTTTCTAAAATTTTTTTATCTCCCTAACTTCTTTCTTTTTTATTTTGTGGTTTGATTTATCTAATTCTGAGAGAGCAAGTTTGAGATCCCTCACTAGTATAGTTGTACTGCCTATTTCTCCTTGAATCTCTCTTAGTTTCTCCTCTAGAAATTTGGATGCTATACCACTTCGTGCATATATGTTTAGTACTGATACCACTTCATTGTATATGGCACCATTTAGTAAAATATAGTTTCCTTCCTTATCTCTTTTAATTAGATCTACTTTTGCTTTTACTTGATCTGAGATAAGGTTTGCTACCCCTGCTTTTTTTTGTTCACTTGAAGCATAAAAGATTCTGTTCCAGCCCTTTACTTTCATTCTGTATGTATCTCTGTGTTTTAGATGTGTTTCTTGTAAACAACATATAGTAGGATTCTGGAGTGTAATACAGTCCGCTATCCTTTTCTGTTTTATGGGAGAGATAATCCCATTCACATTCACAGTTAAAATGACTATATTTACATTTCCTGCCATCTTATTTAATCAAAGTAATATTTTTCTCTTCCCTTTCCCCTTACTCCTTTCCCCCTTTAGAACCCTCCCTCTTTTATACACCTTTCCCCTAATCCTTCTACTAATTTATCGCTTTCTTTTCCTCCTTTCCCTCCTACTTCCCTATACAGAGGGCCACGTTTTTCCCTGAAATCAAATGTGTCTGATATACTCTTTTAGAGCCCAATCTAATGAGAGTAAGATTTACAGAATACTCATCGCCCTCTCTTCTTTCCCTCAATTATATTAGATTTTCTGTCTCTTCATGAGACTTTGCCTTATTTTACCTCCTTTTTTACTTTATTTTACCTCCTTTCCCCTTTCCCCCCCTTTTTTACAGTGTGATATACCTTCCCCTTCTAATTTCTTTTTGATTATTATCAAAGTAAAATCAAATTATACCCCCATTCTTTAAGGATACCCCTAGTAGAGATATAGTTCTCCAGAGTTCTTCCTTTTTATCTTTTTATGCTTCTCTGGTGTTCTGTGTTAGGAGGTCAATTTTTTTGTTCAGATCTGGTCTTTTCATTAGAAATAGGTGAAATTTTCCTGTATGATTGAATGACCATTTTCTTCTTTGGAAGATGATGCTCATTCTAGCTGGATAGCTTATTCTTGGCTGTAATCCAAGTTCTTTTGCCTTTTGCAATATCTGATTTCAGGCCCTTCAATCTTTCAATGTGGAAGCTGACAGATCCTGTGTAATTCTAATGACAGTTCCTCGGTATTTGAACTGTTTTTTCCTAGTAGCTTGTAATATCTTTTCCTTGGTGTGATAGTCCTGAAATTTGGCCATGATATTCCTTGGGGTTTTAATTTTGGGGTCTCTTTCAGGAGGTGATTGGTGAATTCTTTAAATGCCAACTTTGCCTTCTGATTCTAAAACATCAGGGCAATACTCTTTCATTATTTCCTGGAAGATAGCATCAAGGTTCCTTTTTTCATCGTGACTTTCAGGGAGTCCAAATATCCTTAGGTTGTCTCTCCTGGATCTGTTTTCCAAGTCAGTTGTTTTTCCTAGGAGATATTTCATGTTTTCTTCTATTTTTTCATTTTTTTTTTGTTTTTGTTTGAATGATTCTTGAAGTCTTATTGAGTCATTCATTTCAATTTGTTCAATTTTAATTTTTAAAGTATTATTTCCTTCAGCTATCTTTTTTAGCTCTTTTTGTAACTGGCCAATTGAATTTTTGGTTCATTGCATTCTTTTTCCATTTTGCCAATTTTATTTTTCAGTGAATTGTTGTCTTTTTCCAATTCACTAATTTTGTTTTTCAGTGAATTGTTGTCTTTTACCAATTCACTATTTTTATTTTCCAGTGAGTTGGTGACTTTTTCCAATTCACAAATTTTGTTTTTCAGTGAATTGTTGTCTTTTTCCAATCCACCAGACTTATTTTCCAGTTTTTCACATCTCTGTTGCAGGGCAATATTTCCTTCTTGCACTGCTCTCAATTTATTTCCCCAATCTTCTTCTAGCTCTCTTTTGAGATTCTTTATGCAATTTTCCAGGTAAGCCTTCTGAAAGGGACACCAGTTTAAGTCCACCTTTGTAACTTTATCTGGGATTGTTTTCAGAATCTCAGGATCTGTGGACTTCTCTATTTTCTCTCCATAAAAGCTGTCTATGGTGAGAGCTCTCTTCTTCTTGCTCATGATTTTCATCTGAGGTATCAGTCACCAGTAGGGAATTCTGCAGCAGCAATTTCAATTTGCCCTGTGGCAATTTGCCAAGTTGACTTCCAGTCTGGGGCTGATCTGGCTAGATCCGCCCTAGGACCACACTTTCAACTGCTCTGAATCCACCCTTTATCAAAGGTAAACCTGCCAAAGCACCTGCATAATATTCCTGGCAGCCTAAGATCTTCTGGTCTGTCCCAGCCCCGGACTTGCACCCCGGCTGTGCACTGTCTTCTGAGCACTGGGAGCTGCTTGATCCCCTGCCCGTCTAAAACTGACCTCAGAAGTTCTTTCAAAGTAGATATTTGATAGAAGTGCGTTGTAGTCCAAGTGTTTGGTGGAGCCCTCTCTCCAGAACCAGTTCAGAGGCTCAATTTGTCTGGGTCTGAGGAAAGGTCTCAGGAGGTTACAGAGAATGCTGTCTGCAGTTCACCATCTTGGCTCCGCCCCGCTCAATTCTAATTTTTAAGGAATAATTTTCTTCAGTGAACTTTTTACTTCCTTTTCTAATTGTCCAATTCTACTTTTTAAAGATTTTTTTTTCCTTCAGTTAATTTTTGGTCCTTTTTTCCCATTTAGCCAATTCTACTTTTCAATGTATCCTCCTCATCATCATTTTATTTTGGATTTTTTTTTACTTCTTTCCACTTTTAGCCTAATCTTATTTTTAAGGTGCTCTTTCTTCAATTTTTTTCTGGTAAGGCAATTGGGATTAAGTGATTTGCCTAGGATCACACAGCTAGGAAGTATTGTGCCTAAAGTGAGATTTGAACTCAGGTCCTCCTGACTTCAGATCTAGTACTCTATTCATTGCACCACCTACCTGCCCCTATTTCTTCAATATTTGTGTGTGTATGTATCCTTTTCTAAGTTATTGACTCTTCTTTTAATGATTTTCTATTATCATTGACTTCTTTTCCCAATTTTTCCTCTAACTCTCTTACCTGATTTTCAGAATTCTTTTTGAGCTCTTTCATGGCCTGAGAGTAATTCATATCTTCCGTAGGTACTTTGGGTTGGAGCTTTGACTTTGTTATCTTCTGTGTGTATTTTGATCTTCTTTGTCATTATCTTTCAAAGGTCAGATTTTTTTTCTGTTATTTCCTCATTTTCCCCAGCCTATTTCTTGACTTTAGCTCTTAGTTAAAGTAAATCTTTTCTTCCAGGGTGAATGGTGCACTGTCCCAAGCTTCAGGCATTTTGTGCAGTTGTTTTCAGAAATACTTCTAGGGACTTATAAGTTTTCAGTTCTTCCAAGGTGGCCTTGATACAGGAACATGTATATTTATTGTTCTCCTGGCCTGAGGTCTTGTCTGTGGATGACCACACAGGCTCTTTTCTGCTCAGAATTGTAAGGAGGATCCTCACTTTGTTGTGGCTGCAAGCTCTGTTTGTTGGTGCTCCTCCTCATCCTGAGACTGCCCTCCAGGACTGAGATCTGGATCCATGAATGGGCAAAGCAATAGAGTCTTGGCTCAGTGCTAGCAGAGATCCTTCTAATATCCTTCTGATCAATCATTTCATCCCCTTACCAACTATGGGCTGAGAGCTCCAGAACCTGCCCCTGCCACTGCTGTTTCAGTGGCTCCTAATGCCTACTTTGGCTTTGCTGGGACAAGGGTTGTGCTGATGCAACCTGTGTTGTACTTTGCTTGACTCTATCCCAAGTGTGACAAACCTTTCCTGCAAAGCTTCAAAGTTGTCTTTAGTGTCTGGGGCCTGAGAGGTAGGGATACCACCACTGCAATCACTGATTCAGTCAGCCTGTTCCTAGTTTGCTGTGGCTGGACCTCTGCTGGCTAGACTATACTCCATTCTCATACTGGTGGGGCAGACCTTTCTTGACTTTCCCAAGTTTTCCTGTACTGGAAAATTGTTTCACTCTATATTTTGTGGGTTCTGGTGCTCTATAATTTATTTAGAGTCACTATTTAATGTTTAGAGCACTTTGGGGAGATAAGCTCAGGAGAGTATCTGCTTTTTACTCCACTATCTTGGCTCTGCCCCCTAGTAATCTCATTTTCACTTTCATATTGGCAACTGGGCACATTTACACCCATGTGCAGAAGAGAAACAAATGAGATGCAATGTGGGTAAGTTTGTAGAACAGCTGGTATTCTGTTAGGCACTTCCCTGGTCTTGTTTAGCCTTCTGTTATAAAGTGTTTCCTATGCATGTGTTGCCTATTTTCATTATTTGCTTTAAAAACTCAAGATTTTTGTTTTAATTATGCCCCCAAAGGGTAATATAGGTCTTTAGGGGTCTAAACCCAAGTTGCAGAGTCAGTGATGCAGCTTAGTAAGAAATCAAATGTGTTAGATAAATTTTGTGCCAGAATATCTGTAGCCACTGTTAGCCATGCATTTGGTGTGAACAAATAGATGATTCTACAGAAAGGAGCAAAGTATTCAGAAGAGTGTTTGTGAATCTGCTCCAGAAAGTGCTAAAGTAACCTCTCAAGTATGCAAGGTGGGTGTTGAAAAAAGAGAAAAGCAGCTGAGTTTATGGGTAAATGAGATGGTGGTTATCCCTGCCCTCTCACCAGTGCTTGGGCTGCTGAGCTAGAGTTTTGCTTCCCCTGCTGCTGGTACTTTGGTCCTCCAGAGTGCTCCTTGTACTCTGGTGCTCCTGAGTGCATGGCATGGAGCAACAGAGCTTGGAGCAGCACAATATGCCCAGACCCACATAAGGTTGATAGAGAAGTTCCCTGGACCATATCTTCTCTCTTTGTGGCAGGCCTGAGCTTCAAAGGGGGAAGCAAGAGGGAGGGGACTAGGACTCAACCTGTGAGTCACATGCTTTTCGTGAGGAACAATTCAGCCACTTAGTCTAAAGTCTATTAGAGATGGTAGGGTTCTTCTGATATATTGTCCTTGCTCTTCCTGTTCCACATTGCTTCACCTCTTTCCTGCATTTTATGGGTTATTTCATAGTTATTGTCTTAGGAAATATATAATGGATATAAGCAATCATTTATTTGTTCACAACAAACTCATGACAAAATATCAGAAGTAATGTTTTGTCATAAAGAATTTTATTCAAAAAGTGTATTTTATACAATCTATAAGGAAAGATTAAAGTTTTTAGTGATTACAAGACTCTAGTCCCCTATTTCCCATAGGTTCTAGAAATGTTACTTCCCCATCCCACCTACCTCATCCTCTCCCCACTCTTACTGTCCTGTGACAATTGAAGATTGACTGTATATAGACATTATTATAGGGATTTAGGTGAGTTGAGATGCTACTGGAATGAAGAGAGGCAATCTGAATAAGGGCTATTGGGAAGGGAGTGGTGAGTTTGATATTTATAATCAACTATTTTAAATTATTATTCACGAATGATGTTGAAGAAATTCTGAGATGGAAAATAATGACTACAACAAAGTAGAATAGAGAACTAGGTTACAATTCAGGCAAGTGGGCGGAGATTCTATGAATCAAAAATCATATATTGAATGTAACAAGGGTAGATCAGCTGTGCTCATAACATATTTTGTGAATATCATGGATTTCTTGCTAAAGCAAGGCAGAAGAATGGATCCCTATTGTGTACCAAAATAAAGCATATAGAGAGATTTAAAATTATATTGGCAACAGGCAGCATTTTCTGTTGACAGCAACTATTTACAATTGTGCCTCATTGCTTCTTCAGTCCTAAACTGATCCATCTTGATTTCCCTGATCTGACTGTCAGGGAAAACAGATAGTCTGTGGCTGTGTTGCTTTTTGCTTTTGTTTTTCGGGAGACGAGTCACAGAACTATAGAATTTAGGACAGAATATTAGATCCTACCATATGACATATAGGGACATCCAGGCTGAAGTAAGTGAAATAATTTGCTCAAAGTCACTCAGACAATAAATTTTAGAGCTACTGAGTTTGTCTTAGTGCCTTAGTGATTTATTGTGTTCTTTGAAAGGCCAAATGATGGAGAAATTTCCAGTGTCCTTAAATACTCCATTATCTAATTATTATGCGATTCATCAGAGCCATTTCAAGATTTCAAGATAACCTGCACAAAGAACAGGTGAAGAATTTGTAACCTTAGCTGACAAGGAGCCTTAATGTCTGACTACCATTACAAGAGAGGGAGGATATTGTGAAGAAGTGACAAAGGGTAGGAATGCCAAAAACATTTAGCAGGAATGGGAGATTTAAGTAGAGAAAATGTATATCATATCAAGTTCTTGCAAAGGCTGTTGCTCAGTTAACATGATTACAAGTGATGAAAATTTATTTTTCCAACTTTGTCTAAAATGGTAATCAAGTTTTGCTGCAAATTCTAATTAGGAAGCATTCCTAGTTTTACATCGGGAACCATTCCATAGTTAAAAACTGTTTTTTAAAAAATTGATTATTTGTATTACTTGTCTTCCTTTTCTATTCTATATCTTGTTCTTTTTTTCTAGCCAGATTAGTTTTATTTCAAATGTTCATCTTTCTTCTAGTGCTTCAAGTCTTTAGGCACATACTTTGCCTGTAAAACTCCCCACCCTCCATCTTTCCAGCAAACCTGCTTTAAATTACTTTAAAAAATCACATCTTCCTATTTCTAGTTGTCCTCCCTTATAAACTCATATCACTCAGCAGCATTAGTAATGAATGTTTAAATACTCTATAGTAGACATTATCTGGCAACATTTAAGGTTTGTAAAATGCTTTATACATATTATCTCATTTAATCCTCAGGTGCTTTTATCACCATTTTAAAGTTAAGGAACCTGAGGCTAAGATAATTTGTGACTACTGCAGAATCATAAAACTAATAAGTGTCTGAGACAGGATTTGAAGTGGGATTTTCCTAAATCCAAACTCATCACTCTATTTAATATTGCCTTGTTGTGCATATCTAAATACTGGCATTTACATTATTTAAAGTAATCTAATTTTCTCTTGTGCACTTTATATGTTACCTTCTTTTATATAGCTTTACTTCTTTCTATCACCATTTATTTTGGAAGATTTTTAGAAATTATGTATAAACATTCAACAAAATTGTGATTAATGAAGAGACATTAGTACATAGACTTCTATTTTTTTCTATATATAGAATTTGTTCACTTTCCCCCCCTTCTCTTGCAATGAACCAGAATCTGCCTACTTGGAACTTGTTATATTTTTTTTCAGGAATGAATTTAATACCTTTATTATAGGATAGTCTTGTAAATACTTAAAAACAGATATATTCTTCTCCACTCCTTTCCCCTCCCCTCACATAAGCACATACATGCATCTTCTCTTCTCCAGGTTAATTGTGTACAATCCTACCAACCAGTCCTAATGTTATGTAATTTCAAGGCTCTTATAAGCTTAGAATGCTCCCTCAGAATGCTCTGAAGTTTATCAATTTCCAAAATGCAGCTCTTAGAACTGAAAAAGTTCTCCAGATTAGGCCTTACTAGGGCAAAGTACCTTTCACTCTGACATTGCCTTCCCATTAATGCCTTAGAGGATCATTTTAACTTAGCTGATTGTTATACAACCAGCTCAGCCCTCTCCTTTACAGATAAAGAAACTCAAATGATTACATTTCTCCCCATATATGTGGTATGACTTAGAGAAACTAACATGTAGTTGCATACATATTATATTCCCGGCTGCTAAAACAAATATATTATTATATATTACATATTATATAACAAATACATTATACATACATTTGGGTGTACACACACACACACACACACACACACACACACACACACATACCAGACACTGTACTAAGCACTTCACAAATATCTCATTTGATCCTCACAACTTTGAGAAGTAGGTGCTATGATCCTAATTTTTTTTAACAAACAGGAAGACAGATTAAGTGACCTACTCAGCATGACACAATGAGTAACTGAGACCAGATTTAAACTCAGGATACATTCTCCATCCACTACTCCACCTTCTACTCCAATTCCTTTAAATAGTTCTATATAAATATAAATCTATAAAAGTAAGGAAATATTTGTTCAATGAGTTCATTATTGCCCTTATTTTCTATTATAACATCAGGGGCTATTATAACATATTCTATAAATATTGAACAAAGCCACCAATCATAAGTCTACATTTTAAAAAAACACATACACAGATATAATAGTAAGGAGATGGTACCATTTAATTAATTGTAATAAATTATTCAATAATTTGTAGTTAATCCCACAAATGGAACAGGTAGTCAACTGAAACATATGATCATAATATCATAGATTTTGAGCTGGAAGAGATCTCTGGTATACTCTAGACAAAGTCTCTTGTTTTGCAAATGAGAAAATGGAGGGCCAAGGAAGTAAAGTGATTTATTTAACATCTTAGATCTGGTTGATTTAGCATGATATTATAGAAACCCAACATATACTCATATATATATATAGATAGATAGATACATAGATACATATATCTACATTCATACACATACATGCACACAACATAACACAAATATGTCCATACACATATATACGTAACACATGCACATGCATGTGTGCATACACACACACACAGTAGTTTGGTACTGTGGAGAGAGAACTGACTGGGTTGGACAACCTGGGGATGAATCGAATGCTTACTTCTCATGCAATTTGGACAAATCATTTAATCCCTGAAACCTAATTTTCCTCATTTAGGAAATGAAGGCGATTGGACCCATTGGCATATTTTCCAGTTCTAGATCAATGCTTCTCCATTCAAGCAATTTATATTTAGTCAAAATTTTGTATAATATTATATGGTTGTTCCTTGAGATTCTTTGAAAAAATCTTCTAGGAGAAAAAAAATCTTAAAAAAAAATCATTTTCAGGAAGTTTTGGTAATGGCTTTTCACTCCTTCTTCCATAAAGTCCCATGACAAATTTATATTAGGTTAGCATGACAGGGAGAAGCTTGATTTTTTTTGTTTAAATTTAAGGGTTTAAAAAAATGTAGATATAGAGCCAAGATGGTGGAGAGCAGACACAACTCTCTGTGACCTCCTCTGACGTTCTCTCAAATCAACAGCAGATTAAGCCTCTAAACTGATTTTGGAGTCATAGAACTCACAAATATTGGAGTACAACACATTCTTAGAAGAAATTATCTTGGAATAACTTCAAAACAGTCTGTGTCAAATGGTCAGAGGGACAGTCTGCTGAGCCTACAGGGCAGCATAAGGGACCTGGGAGAGGAAACTGGGGCCAGGAGTCAGTGTTGTAGTTTCCAGGCACTTGGGAATCTTGTGTGAGGCTCTCAGACTTCTCTGTCCTGGTTGGAAGCAGGTGGTTTGGCAGATTTGCCTTTTATAAAAGGTAAATTGTAAACAATTGAGTCCCTGAAGAGCTGAACCTAATCCTGATTACCCAGCACCAGGAATCAATCAGCAGAACTGCCCCAGAGCAAAGTAAAGCAGCTGTCACTCCTTTGTTTTGAACAGACCTCAAGCCTTAAAAAATGAATAAAAAAACTCTCACCATAGACATCTTTTATGGAGAGAGAAAACAGACCTCAGATCCTGAGGTTCATAGAGGTAAAGAAATTCCAGAGGAAGCCGCAAAGGGAGAAATGAGCTGGTCCCCATTTCATAAGGCTTTCTGCGAAGACTGCATAAAGAATCAGAAAAGAGAGTTAGAAGAAAAATAGGGAAATGAAATGAGATCATTCAAGAAGGAATGGAAAAAGCACATAAAGCCCCAAAAAGAGATATGAAAAAGACACCAATTCACTGAAAAACAAAATTTGTGAAATGGAAAAAGAGT
>JAJPUD010027328.1:2480-15653 GCA_023553655.1 Myrmecobius fasciatus | reverse complement strand
GAATTTAGCCACGATATTTCTGGGGGACTTAATTTTTGGGTTTCTTTCAGGAGGTGATCGGTGGATTGTTTCAAGGAGTATTTTGCCTTCTGGGTGTAAAATATCAGGGCAGTTTTCTTTTATGATTTCCTGGAATATAGTGTCCAGGTTCTTTTTTTCATCATGGCTTTCAGGAAGCCCTATAATCCTTAGATTGTCTCTCCTAGATCTATTTTCCAGGTCAGTTGTTTTTCCTAGGAGATATTTCATGTTTTTCTCTATCTTTTCATTTTTTTGTTTTTGTTCAACTGATTCTTGAAGTCTTGATGAGTCATTCATTTCCAATTGTTCAATTCTAATTTTTAATGTCTTATTTTCTTCAGTTACTGTTTTTAGTTCCTTTTGCAATTGACCAATTACATCTTTTTGTTCATTGCATTCTTTTTCCATTTTTTCTATTTTATTTTGCAGTGATCTCATTTCGTTTTCTCATGTTTCTTCTAACTCTCTTTTAAGATTTTTTATGCAATCTTCAAAGAAAGCCTTGTGACATGGAGACTAATTTATGTCTCTCTTTGGGGCTTTTTCTGGAGTTGCTTTACCTTTAGGGGCCTCAGGATTTGAGGTCTGTTCTTCCCTCTCTCCATAAAAGTTGTCTATGGTGAGAGCTCTTTTTGGTTTGTTATTCATTTTTTTTTTGTTAAAGGTGTGAGGTCTGTTTAGGGCAAAGGTGGGACAGCTGCTTTAATTTGCCCCGGGGGCAGTTCTATTGATTGAGTTATTTCAGGAACTGGGCAGTTCTGCTGATTGAATTATGTCAGGGGCTGGGCAGTTCTGCTTCAGTTCACCCTGGGGTGGTTCTGCTGATTGAATTATTTCAGGTACTGGGCAGCTCTGCTGATTGAATTATTTCTGGTGCTTATCAGTCCTGTTGTTTGATTGATTGCTTTAAGGTGCTGTGTAATGGCAGCTAGTTAAGATGCTCATCAGGGGTTCAGTGGTTCACAATCTATCACCCTCAAAAGGCAGACCCTCCAAACCACCTGCCCACAATCAGGACAAATTGTTCCAAGAGGCCTGCAGAAGACTCCCAGGTGTATGAAAAGCACAACGCTCCCACTCCTGTTCTGACTCCTGTTCCAGCTCCCTGCTCCAGCTCCCTGCCCCAGTCTCCCTGCACTTCAGTCTGGGTTCAGTAGACCACCCCCTGCCCAATTAAAACAGACCTGTTTTGAGGTTCTTCCAGAGTTTCTTCTTCTAGAATTGTGTTGTTCTCCAGATATTGTGGATTTTTTTGCTTCAGAATCAGTCTAGAGGCTTCATATGTTGTTCGTTTGAGGGGAGTTTAGAGGAGGTTACAGAGACTCCTGTCTGATCTCTGCCACCATGGCTCCACCCCCGGAAGGAAGTCGGCTTTTTCTGTTAATGTTTTCAGAATTAGTTGGGAGGATTCACTTTTTCCACATTTGTATGATCTCAGAAGAAATGGTGCCTGTTCTCCTGACCAGTACTCTGCTTGGTGGGTGATACAAGCACTCTTTTTCACCCTTGAAGTTTAACCATGGTCCCTGGTCTTGCTGGTGTTCCTCTTTGTGCTGGGACTGAACCTAGAATCAAGTATGGACAATTCCATAGAATCTTGCACCAATGCCAGCAAATGTTCCTCTATAAACTTTTGACCAGTTTTCTAATTCTCTTATTGTCTATGGATTGAGAGCTCCAAAAATCCCCACTGAATCAATCTTTCCCCGGACTTCCTGGTGGTTTGCTGAGTTATGGCTTGCATTGGCACAGTTATATTGGACTGCATTTTACTCTCCACCCATGGAGATAAACCTTTCCTTTCATTCTTCTGAGTTGTCTTATGATGAAAAATTGCTCAATCTCATTCTTTTCTTAGTTCTGCTCTTCCAGAATTCATTTTGAAATGTCATTTTAATGTTGTTTGGAGGAGAATTTGGACATGCTTTTACGAGCTCCTGCCATCTTTTTACCTTTTAAAGTAAATCTTGGCTCTACTTCCATTCTTTAGTTCTAATACCACCTCTGTAAGCTTGTACAAGTCACTTCCTCCCTTTAAACCCGGCGTCAGGAAGATCTCAGTTTAGATGCATCTCAGGCCCTTATTAATTGTTTGATCCCAGGCAATTCATTTAACTTTTGTCTCAGTTTTCTCTTTTGTAAAATGAGGATAATAGCTACCTCATATGGATGTTACAAGAATCATATGAGATACTATATGAATCATAATGTACAAAGCTTAAAATGCCATATAAATGCTATTATTAATATTGTTTTTATTTCTTACTTTTGTCTCTACTACTTGCATCAGAACCTTGATATTTTTAACTTTTAAATTGTAGAGTTTTCTCACCAAATGCATTATTTGATGTTATTTCTGCCTTCTGAGTAATATAGACTAATGAATTTTCCCCAATGAATTAAATTTCTTTATCCCCAAGCATTGTGAAAGATGGAATCTGTAATCACATCTTTAATATATGTTAGATTTAATTTAGGAATAAAAGGGAGATACTGGCCATATATAGCATATAGAATTGATTTGAGGAAATTGCTTGGTATAACTAGAGAGACCTATAGGAATGTAGAGGTGTATTGTCTAGATTTAGATTCAACAACTTAGGTGAATGGTTCAAATTATTAAAAAAAAAAAAGCCAAGTAATCAAAATACTTGAGAAACAGGTTTGAAGAAATAGAAAAAAAAATTAATGTAAAAATAAACATTAGGTAAAATTATATGCATACACACTTACCTACATATACATAAGTATAAATACATACATAAAGTGAATTGGATTTAAGTGATGGAGGGCTGTGCCAAATTACCTGCCTCACTTTCCTTTCAGAACTATTTGGACTGAGTGGCAAGATATAGATCAGGACAACTGGAGATGGCCCTGGATGAGATACATAAATACATACATATATACATAGGTGGAAGATGGGATGGTGGTAAACTATCATTTTTCATTCTCATTGAAAGAAAAAAAAAAGAAGAGAACTAGCTTAAACGTCAGTAGGAAACATTTGTATTAGACAATAAAGTAGCAGGAAAAGTCAAAGAAAATTGTGTCATCTTTTCTAAAGATTTCTATCTAACTAGGAATGTTGAAGAACAATCCTCCAGAAGAGCACAGGAATGTCCACTTAATGGACCTTTCAAAATCAGTCTCTTGGGATATTTAAATTCATAGTTAAAACTGAGTAGAAAAAGAGTATATTAGCAATTTGATATAAATAATATTATTGAATTTTAGATTGGAAAGAAATTATAGAGGTTATGGAGTACTTTCATATTGATAACTGCATTTCATCAAAAGCAGAACCATATTTCTTTCTTGTGACTACTGCTTGCTTGTTTCTACTGTGCCTGATGTCACAACAAGATGATGATTTTGCTCCCTCCTCATTTCCTTAACCAATCCATCCTCATCTTTCAGTCTTTATTTTTGGCTTTGCCTAGGATTCAAAACTTGTGCTAGTACTGGCCTCAAGTAATTGCTTTTTGTTCATTTAAAATCCATTTCTAATTATTGTTGTACATAATCCTACCCTGTCAGCTCTTTTACTTTGTCTTCTTTAAAAGCCATACTGAATTTGATTCATAGCCATAAACTCTAAAAGGTATATGTGAGACATAGCATGAGGCAATACTTTGTTGAGTCTTTGTTATGTTGATCATTTTAGGAACTCTGACAATGTCAATTGATGGAACTCTTTTAATGTAAGCATTAAAATTTTCAGAAGAATCGGCGTAGCATTAGTACCAATACTATCATTTGGATTAATTTGCATTTGATTATCTTGCTAGGAAGGTGAAAATAATTAATGAAAAGTCCTTATAGTGACCACTTATGGTAACCAGTTGATCAGCTACAGAAGACTCATAGGTAAAATAACATTTCAAATTAAAGATAATCAGCTTTGAAATCAATTTGCTGGCTAATAGTTTAAATGGTTATGATTCATGTCTTGATTTACTTTAACTAGTCACTGTCATATCTGAAACTGATTTTGTCTGAAGTCACAACATATTGCACATGACAGACAGTGTTATAGAGTGAGTAGCATATCACAGATTTTTAATGAAATTGTCTATTTTGCCCATACTTTCCCAGGAGATAATGGCCTATATTTTCTTTTCTTTTTTTTCTGTTTGATTTATAATTCATTGGCAGTTCAGAAAGTTTATATGAGTTATCTTGTCTGGACTTTTCTTGGTGACAGGGTCTATATTTTAGACAATTCCTTTTCTCTTGCCTAACACCTCATTTCCATGGTTGGGACCTTCAAAGCTAAAAACATCTATTTTACTAGCCAATCATGGAAAGCCTCACCATTCTATAATGAAAAGCTTGAGGTAAGTAGGTAGAATAATGGGTAAAATGTTGGATTTGTAGTCAGGAGGTCCCAAATTCAAAATGTACTTCAGATACTTTCTAGCTATGTGGCCCTAGGTAAGTTACTTAATCTCTTAAAGTATCGATTTCAATATCAATAAAGTGAGAGGATTGTATTAAAAAAAACATCAAGGTCATTTCCAGATCAAACTATGAACTCTTGTTTTTTTGCTGCATCCTAGATTTACCTTGATGGACTGGATGATGGCAAACCATGAGTCCTACCCATTGAGTCTTAGAGGAAGAGTGGAAGCTTAATGTTACTATACATGTTCCCAGTGAAGACATGTATAGTGTATGGACTTGTGCTATTATACTGCAGGGAAACATTCCTTTTGCCTCTTTCTCTGTGAAGGGAGTAGAAGGTCAATTAGAACTCTTCCTTTGTGCCAGCACACCTGACCAACCCGTGTTGCACACTTATGGTGTCCAATACACCCTACAGTCTCTCATATTTCCATCATAGGTGTTATACATAGAAAATAAATGATAATAACTGGCATTTATATTGTGCTTTAATGTTTGCACAATTCACATATTATTTCATTTTGCCTTAATAATAGTCCTGGAAGTTAAGTGCTTTTATTATCTCTATTTTACCAATGAAGAAACTGAGGTAGATAATGGATAAATGACTTGATAAAGTCATGAACAGATAGTTCATGTCTGAGGCTAGATTTGTACTCATTTTTAGATTCTAGATCCAAGTGATGTTGAGTGGTTTAATTATATAGCTACAATATGTCACATGATTGAGTTATAAACTGAAAGTTTCTATCTTTGAACTTCCATTCATAGAACTCCCTCTTCATGCTGAAGTAAGAAGACAATTATCCCCAAGATTCTAGCCATATACCTCATTGCATCCCTTCCTTGTCATTGACTCTTTTACTTTTGTAGTACCAACTACTTGTAGTTTGGGGAAAAGGGATGTGTGCTGCCATATTTTTGTAATTCTAGATTCCTCTCCTAGTTTGGGAGACAGGTACTACCCTTTTCTCTTTTCTCTTTATTCCTTTGTTTTCTTTTTTTTAATACCTTGTATTTATTCCTAACTTTAGTTATTTTCATTTAAGCTACATTGCATTGCTTTAAATAAAGGATTCTTTATTTGGGGTTTGCCAAGGTATTTATGTGACAAATTTCATGGGGTCTCAGAACTTGCATGGAAACCCCCCCAGAAATCAAAAACTATATTTTCATTTATTTTTCACTAAATTCTAACTGAAATTTATCACTTCCTTCAATTATTTAACAAATATTATTCTGAGAAAAGGGCTCATAGACTTTACTAGATTGTCAAAGTGTTCATGACATGAAAAAATTGAGAACCCATGGTATAAATAAATTCTCCAAACACTGGAATCTTGCTTTTAGTACTTTTAGTCTAATTATTTTGCAAAGCCCCCTATTTGTTCCCAAACCTTCATATTGAACTGGAACAACTTTTTTTTTTTTTTTTTTGCTGTGGCAATTGGAGTTAAGTGCTAAGTGTCTGAGACCAAATTTGAACTCAGGTCCTCCTGACTTCAGGCCTGGTGCTCTATCCACTGTGCCACCTAGCTGTCCCAAACTAGAACAACTTTTAAAAATACATTTGAGTTCTTATTAATTATGTTGCTTATTATTACTAATTTCTACTGATTACTATTAAACTAATTTTTGTTGTTTATTATCTTTAGCATGTCTAAAGAAAACAAACTATAGATTGAGAATGCGAAAAAAAAATTTAAACATGTTTTAGGAAATTGTTACTTTCATTCTTTGATGGTTTTATGTTGACACTGATAGAGGACTTCTTTGCATCAGTAATGATACAGATCAAATCTTCTCATCCTATTAATTTATTTTCCAAAGTGTCCCATAAATATTTCAGTACAGTTAAACTCAATGGACTAAAGGTATTCTTATGACTCTTTTATCTCAGAAAAACCATTTTGGTATGCCAATTCACTCTACTTAATTCTATTAAACAAATACCTACTAAATTCAAGACATCATACCAGAGCTGAAGACAAAACTAAAGCATTTTCAAATCTCGAAAATCTTATAATTTAGTATTACAGGCTGCAACATGTATACTGGTAAACAAATACAAGTTAATTTGAGGAGGTAGAAAGTTGTATCACTTGATTTATAATAATTTATTTTCACTGATTTCTCTTAGGCTATTTCTTTTGCACATCATTTTTTAAATTAAATTAATTTTTTTTAATTTGCAAAACATATGTATGGGTAGTTCTTCAACATTAAACCTTACAAAGCTTTCTGTTACAAATTTACCCTCAGTCCCCACCCCTCCTCTAGATGGCAGGATATCCACTACATGTTAATTATGTTAAAATACTTGACAAATCGAATATATGTATACATATTTCCGCACTTATCATTGTTGTGCAAGAAAATTCATATCTACAAGAAAGAAAAATCAGATAAAGGAAACACAGTGTAAACAAACATCAATCAAGAGCATGAAAATGTTATGTTGTGGTACACATTTTACATCCCTCTCTCTGGGTGTATATGGCTTTCTTCACTGAACAATCGGAACTGGTTTGAAACATTTCATTGTTGAAGAGAGCCATGTCCATCAGAATTGATCATCATATAGTCTTGTTGTTGCTGTGTATAATGATCTCCTGGTTCTGCTCGTTTCACTCAGCATCAGTTCATGCAAGTCTCTCCAGGCCTCTCTGAAATTGTCCTGCTGGTTGTTTCTTACCGAGCAATAATATTCCATAACATTCATATACCATAATTTATTCAGACATTCTCCAATTGATGGGCATCCCTTCAGTTTCCAGTTTTTAGCCACTACAAAAAGGGCTGCCACAAACATTCTTGCACATGTGGGGCCCTTTCCCTCCTCTTAGATCTCTTTGGGATATAGGCCCAATAGAAACACTGCTGGGTCAAAGGGTATGCATCGTTTGATAACTTTTTGAGCATAGCTCCAAATTGCTCTCCAGAATGGCTGGATCCGTTCACAGTTCCACCAACAATGCATCAGTGTCCCAGCCTTCCCACATCCCCTCCAACATTCATCATTTGCACATCATTTTTAGCAACATAGTGCCATGTTTGAAGATACAGGTTCAAATGATTACTTTGTCAACTATGTGACATTTTAGAAAATGCTTATAAGCTTACAGTTTCCTCAACTGTAAAATGAAACAGTCTTTTTAAAGAACTGCACTGTTTATCTCCTGGTATAAGGAAGGGAATAGATAATGTGCCCTAAAAGTTGCCTGCTTCACTCAATAGTGGCCTTACTATAAGATGTGAGAATCCCACATCAAGAAAAATGTGTTCACAAATTTTTTGTAAAGATGATTCTACTTATCACTGGTACTTGTCCACATGCTCATGGACAACACAAGATCCAATAGCCCAAAGGAGCATACAGCTATTGTTGCAAGAGTACTCAGCAGTTACTGCATCCAACTGGTAACTTTGAGTGAAACAGATTTGACAAATAAAGGCCAGCTTATTTATTATTATTATTATTATTATTATTATTATTATTATTATTATTGATATTGAAGCTGGTACAAATTTTTTTCTGGAGTTGCTGCTGTGATGTTGAGCACCATGAAGCTTGTGTAGGTTTTGAAATCAGATCTAATCTAGTCATGAAGTTCATATGCCTCTCAAAAGGAGTGAATGACAGGCTCATGACAATGTGATTGCCACATGCAAGAAAAGCTCCATGTCATCATGTGCATATGCTTTCACCATAATAAACACTGATGATGTCAAAGAAAAATTCTTTGAAGACCTGGAGATTATCATTATCAATGTGTCAGATGATGAAAAGCTTGCAATTTTGGGTGACTTTAACATCAGAGTAGGCACATATCAGATATGATGGAATCCTTAGGAGGAATAGAGTCAGAAACAGAAACAGCAATGTCACTTACAACTAAAGACTTGTGTGTCTCATGATCTCATAAATGACACTGGATTCTGATTTCCTAATTGCAACAAAACCTTTACAGAAAGCACTGCCATTTAATAGATTATATAATTATAAGGAGAAGAGACAGAAAGGAGGTAAGAGTGACTAAGGCAATGTTTGGTAGAAAATGCTGAATGGAGCACAGACTTGTCCTCTGTAAGCTAAATATTTGTGTTAGACAAAAAGGATGACCTTAAGGCAAGACTACCAGAAGACTTACTGTGTCAACAGATTAAAGCGTTTCTCCCAGTGTCAACATTTAATTGCTGACCTAGAGGAAAATCTGAGTCAGCACATAGTTAGCAACAGTGGAGCAGAAAAGCAGTGGGCAGCTTTCAGAGATTTAGTGTGCATGCAGTACTGCATTTGTTCATCTGGGCTGAAACTTGTGCAACAGCAGGACTGGCTTGACAAAAAAATGGGGGAAATTCAGAAGCCGTCAAACGAGAAATAAAAACTCCAAAAGCCTTCATCAGTTTGTTTATCTCTAAGAAGACAATTTTTAGCTTCATCAAAAGTGCAAGTGAAACTTAGAGAGAGGAAAAATTCTTGGCACAGTAAGAAGGCCAGTGAGATTCATTTTAAACAGGGATAATCCAAAGCACTTTTCCAATGTCCTAAAAACTATTTTTGGTCTAAAAACCTCTGGGGCATTTCAACTACTCAATACTGATGGAACCACACTGATCAGTATGTGATTTGGGAGAGATGGATGGAACACTTCCATGATGTTTTCAAGACTGACATCAACCAATGCTGAAGCAATAGACCAAGTACCTTATATTGTAGTCAATCTTTCTTTAGCCAAATTTCCCTGAAGAAGTGGTACTGAATATCATTAGGCTTTTCTTGAGTGTCAAAGAATCTGACACTGATTCCATCCCAACAGAGATCTACAAAATAGGAATTCACTGCTCATATAGAAGTTGCCTGAAATCTTCCAGATTAAATACAAGAGAAAGTTATCCTCCTGGAGATCAAAGACTCTTCCATTATCAATCTCTATGGTTGGTAGTTGTCTTTCAAGCTTGAAGAGGATCAAAATAATATCAATATGCATGAGTCTGATTATGTCTGATACAGTAAATGTGAGCTCAGAAGCCTCTACCATAAGTCAGGGTACAAATAGTCCATATAAACATTTGAAGTGGAGACAAAATTTGCATATTTTGTGTTTCTTTAGAACTACTGCAATTCTGCTTTTCTCATAGATAGCAGTACCTTCTTTGACATGGGCACACCATACTGTGTTCTTGGGTGTTAGAATTACTTCCAAAGTTCTTCAGAAAGATCTTTTCTTTTTTGATCTCTATGTGAGTACTTACTGTGTATGAGTTCCCACATAGATTTTTAAGGTAAATATATATTTGGCATTTGAAAAACATGGCCAATCCTTCAGAGTTGGGCTCTCTGCAGTAGAGTTTCAATGATCAACAATTCAGATCAAGAGAGCACCTCAGTGTCCAGTGACCTAATTTTGTCAGGTGATCTTCAGAATCTTCCTAAGACAATTCAAATGTAAACAATTCAGATTCCTGATGCTGGTATAGTGTCCAGGTTTCACAAGCATATAACAATGATGTCAGCATAATGACTCTGTAGACTTTCAGCTTGGTAGGCAGTCTAATACATTTTTTTTCCCACACTTTCTTTTGAAGTTTCCCAAACATGTAAGTGATTCTGACAATGCTTACATCCCTGGAAAGTATACTACCATGAAAAGTGAACTTATCCACAACATTCAGAATTTCTCCATTTGCTATAAGAGGTAGTTCCATATATAGATGGTATGATGCTGGCTGATGGAGAACCTGTATTCTCTTGGTGTTTATTGTCAGGTAAAAATTAACAAAATCATCAGTGAATTGATCTATATTCTCTTACATCTCAGTCTTAGAGGCTACATGATTGAACAAAAGATCATTTACTAACTCTCTCTTTACTTTAGTGTTTTCTAGTAGCTTTTTAAAGTTAAACAACTTGCCATTACTGCAGTAGCTTATCTTGATGCCATTTTCTTCCTTATTGAAATCATCTGAGAAAACAGAAATTTAAAAATATATATACATATATATAGCAATCACCACTTCAATGAGATCTTTTGTGGAAAACACATTGGAATATTACATCTGAGTATTATTGCCAAATTTTAAAACCCCCATATCAAAGACAAAATTTTGCAAGAAACAAGAAAAAAGCAATTCAAATACATTGGAGCAAAAATTAGAACTGTGCAATACTTATCATCAGATACAATAAAAACTACAAGTCCTGGAATCATATATACAGGCTATCAAAAGAACTTTGTCTGCAGCCAAAAATATCATATCCACCCAAATTATTCATAATATTAAATGAAAAAAATGGGCATTTAATGAACTTGGAGATTTTCAGGACTTTTTATTACCCAAATCAGAACTCAATAGATAATTTAACATATAATTAAATTTAAGTAATTTAATATGGACATAGAAACGTATACATATGTAATTGAGTAGCTCAAAATAAAGATTTAAACAAATGAGGTACAGAGAAAGAATAGACACAGAGGCATTAGAGCAGGAAGTAATTCTGAAAACTACTCACATTGGTAATGGGTTAAATAGGCAACACCACATATATATCATGAAGGGTATAGCACCTTCCAAAAGCTATAAAGAAATAAAAGGTAAGGGATAGATAGATGGGTATTCAAAGGTTGAGGGAAAAAGACAAGGGAGGGATCCCTGAATGGGGGAAGTTAGGTAACAGTAAGCCAAGTTATGGAGCAGAATTTAATGAAAGAGTCAGTAGGGACAGGAAAGATGTGTGTATGTGGGGTATGTATGCGTGTGACTGTATGTAAGTATGCATATATATATCTATATATGTATACATAAATATATGTTTTCTTAACTGTATCTTGTTTGGGATGGTAGGGGGGATGAAAGGGAGATATGTGTATGTATGTATGTGCATATATATATATGTATATATATATCTACATATGTATATAAAAATATATCCTTTCTTAACTATAGCCTACTTGGGGTGGTCAGGGGGATAAAAGGGAGAGAAAAAGAATAAAGTAAAAAATGTGTACAGCAGGGAACAAAAGAACAATTTACAAGGAATTAAAGAAAAGACAGACACTCATGAATATAATTTCTTCTACTAATACATATACTACTTTCTTAAATTAGTGTATGCTTTTTGACTCCTCCCTGATGTTCTGCTAGGCACATGGATATTTTTTCTTTTGTTTCATTTTGTTTTGTATTGCTTTTCTGTTTTTCTTTTTTTTTGTGTTTCTTCAAATAAAATAAATTTAGAAAAAAACTTAATGTCATTGGTCTTCTTACTAAGCCAAGAGTCCTGAATTTCTCCAAGTTTCTTTGGATGGAGTTAAATGCTGCCTTATTAGAGATGGATGAACCACCTTGCTGGTAAGCCCTGTGGAGTTCTCTTTTGTTTGTTTGTTTCTTTGTTTATTATATATATTTTTTAAATTTCCCTATCACTTTTGTCAAATCATCCCTGACATACATTTACTCATCAAATCAGATTAGTAAATATAGAGTTATTCACCAAATCTCTGAAAGCTATGCACTGTATTGGCAACTAAGTGGTGAATGTGCATTTACAATAGAGTCTTATTGTATTAAAAAATAGAAGACAGTGTTTTAACTCCATCCCTCCTAAGGATTCCTTGACATATCTGCTAGTTTGTGTCTACTCTCTTGTTCAAGTCACCCAGAATTTACAGAAGCTTGTCCTCTTTTGGTACATCAATGAGGGGGGTCTCCTAGTATTCAATTTTTTTTCTTTGATATCATCAGTATTTCTCATGGTGGAAACATATGTACATGATGACATGCATCTTTTCCTGACCATAGCAATCACATTGTCATGAGCCTGTCATTCACTCCTTTTGGGAGGCATACAAGCTTGCTTAGAGATTAGATCTGATTTCAAAACCTATATCAGCCTCATAGCACTCCCCATACTCTGGCCACTCCAGAAAAATATGGAAAACAATCCTGAAAAGGGATTGGCAGCCCTCATAGCAGAGGATCTAACATTCTCTGAACACCTGTACATCCTCCTGCTTCCACCATTTCTATAAAGAAAAGAAAATAGGCTCTCTTTTGACAATCCCAAGGGAGTCTTTCTCTTAGCCATTATTGTTAAGATTCTCCTTATTCATTTGATCCTTCAAATGGAAGATGGTCATTTGATCTAGACCAATATGACTTCAGAAAGGACTGAGGAATGATTGAGATGATGTTTGCTGCCCAAAACAACTTCAAGAGAAATTCTAGAAGAAGAGAAATCTATATCCAAAGCACATCAGCCTAATTGAGACATCTGATACTGTCAGTTGTGAGGGCTTGTAAAAAAATTATCATGGCAAATTTTGGTTGCTCAGAGAACTTCATCAGTATTATATACATATATATATATATATATACATACATACCTACATATATATATATATATATATTTATGTTGGCATGCTCACACAAGTTCTAAATGAAGAAATATGCTCTCATGGTTTCCCAGTAACCAGCGAAGTGAACAAGGGTTGTATTCTTTCTTCTATGTTTTTAAGTGATGTTTTCCATGATATTGTCAGGAACCTTTAGTGAACTCAAAGATAGCATCAAGGTGAGTTACTGCATTGTTGAAAAAATATTTAACTTGAAAGGGCTCCTAACATTATGTGTATACACACATGTATATATATTTACATCAAATTTTTCTAAGGGATTGGTATCTAACATACAGAAGCAACTAATAGACATCTATAAAAATATATGTGTTAATGTGTTTAT
>JAJPUD010027326.1:0-15654 GCA_023553655.1 Myrmecobius fasciatus | reverse complement strand
TATAAAAATGCTGATAATTTATGTGGATTTATTTTGTATCCTGCAACTTTGCTAAAGTTGTGAACTGTTTCTAGTAGTTTTTAGTCGAGTTTCTAAGGTTCTCTAAGTATACCATCATGTCATCTGCAAAGAGTGATAATTTGGTTTCCTCATTACTTACTCTAATTCCTTTAATCACTTTTTCTTCTCTTACTGCCAAAGCTAACATTTCTAAGACAATATTAAATAATAATGGTGACAGTGGGCAGCCTTGTTTCACTCCTGATCTTATTTGGAATGGTTCTAATGTGACTCAACTACATATGATGCTTGTTGATGGTTTTAAGTAAATACTACTAATCATTTTAAGGAAAAGCCCATTTATTCCTATACTCTCCAGTGTTTTTAATAGGAATGGGTGTTGGATTTTATCAAAGGCTTTTTCTGCATCTATTGAGATAATCATATGGTATTTGTTAATTTGGTTATTAATATAATTGATTATGCTAATAGTTTTCCTAATATTGAACCAGCCCTGCATTCCTGGTATAAATCGTACTTGGTCATGGTGTATTATCCTGAGGATAACTTTCTGTAATCTCATTGTTAAAATCGTATTTAAAATTTTTGCATCAATATTCATTAGGGAAATGGGTCTGTAGTTTTCTTTCTCTGTTTTCTCCTTACCTGGTTTAGCTATCAACACCATATCTGTGTCATAGAAGGAATTTGGTAGTACCCCTTCTTTCCATATTTTTTCAAATAGTTTATATAGTATTGGGATTAATTGTTCTTTGAATGTTTGGTAGAATTCACATGTAAATCCATCTGGCCCTGGAGATTTTTTCTTAGGGAGTTGGTTAATGGCTTGTTCTATTTCTTTTTCTGATATGGGGCTATTTAAATAATTTATTTCCTCTTCTGTTAACCTAGGCAATTTATGTTTTTGTAGATATTCCTCCATTTCATTTACATTATCAAATTTATTGGCATAAAGTTGGGCAAAGAAACTCCTAATTATTACTCTAATTTCCTCTTCATTGGAGGAAACTTCTCCCTTATCATTTTTGAGACTAACAATTTGATTTTCCTCTTTCCTTTTTCTAATCAAATTAACTAAAGGCTTATCCATTTTGTTGGTCTTTTCATAAAACCAACTCTTAGTTTTATTTATTAATTTGATAGTTTTCTTATTTTCAATTTTATTGATCTCCCCTTTAATTTTCAGAATTTCCAATTTGGTATTTAATTGAGGGTTTTTAATTTGGTCTTTTTCTAACTTTTTTAATTGTAAGCCCAGTTCATTGATCTTCTCTTTCTCTGTTTTATGCAAGTAAGCATCTAGAGATATAAAATTACCCCTTATAACCACTTTAGCTGTGCCCCACAAATTGTGGTATGTTGTCTCATTATTGTCATTCTCCTGGATGAAATTTTTGATTGTGTCTAAAATTTGCTCTTTCACCCATTCATTCTTCAGGATTAGATTATTTAATTTCCAATCAACTTGTGGTCTATTTTCTCCTGGCCTTATATTAATGTGAGTTTTATTTCATCATGATCTGAGAAGGATGCATTTACTATTTCTGTTTTTCTGCATTTGATTTTGAGGTTTTTATGCCCTAACACATGATCAATTTTCATATAAGTTCCATGAACCCCTGAGAAAAAAGTATACTCCCTTCTATCACCATTCAATTTCCTCCAGAGTTCTATCACACCTAACTTTTCTAGCCTTTTGTTTACCTCCCTAACTTCTTTCTTATTGATTTTGTGATTTGATTTATCTAATTCTGAGAGAGCAAGGTTGAGATCCCCCATTAGTATAGTTGTACTGTCTATTTCTCCTTGCATCTCTATTTTTGTTTTTACTTGATCCGAGATAAGGATTGCTACCCCTGCATTTCTTTGTTCACCTGAAGCATAGAAGATTATGCTCCACCCCTTTACCTTCACTCTGTATGTATCTCTATGTTTTAGATGTGTTTCTTGTAAACAACATATTGTAGGATTCTGGCTTTTAATCCAGTCTGCTACCTGCTTCAGTTTTATGGGAGAGTTTATCCCATTCACATTCACAGTTAAAATAACTATATCTGTATTCCCTGCCATCTTATTTACCCAGAGTTATGATTTTCTCTTCCCTTTCCCCTCTCTCCCTCCCCCCTCCCCAGTACTTTACTTTTGATGACCACTTCCCTCCAATAGTCCTCCCACTTTAGAACCCCTCCCTCCCCTTTACACCTTTCCTCTAATCCTTCTATTAGTTTATCCCTTTCCTTTCCTCCTTTCCCTCCCACCTTCCCACAAGGAGGGTCAAGCCTTCCTTTGAAGCCAAATGTGTCTGATATACTCTCTTAGAGCCCAATTTAATGAGAGTAAGGTTTACACAATACTCATCTCCTTCCCTTCTTTCTCTCAATTATATTAGATATTCTATGTCTCTTTATGAGATTTTGCCTTATTTTACCTCCTTTATTTTTACTTTATTTTGCCTCCTTCCCCCCCTTTTTTCAGTATTCTATCCCTCCCACCTCTAATTTCCTTTCCATTATTATCAAAGAAAAATCGAATTATACCCCCATTCTTTAAGGATACCTATAGTAGAAATATAGTTCTCAAGAGTTCTTTCCTTTTTACCTTTTTATGCTTCTCTTGAGTTCTCTATTTGAGGGTCAAATTTTTTGTTCAAATCTGTTCTTTTCATTAGAAATAGGTGAAATTCTCCTGTATCATTGAATGACCATATTCTTCCCTGGAAGATAATGCTCATTCTAGCTGGATAACTTATTCTTGGCTGTAATCCAAGTTCTTTTGCCTTTCGGAATATCTGATTCCAGGTCCTTCGATCCTTTAATGTGGAAGCTGACAGATCCTGTGTAATTCTAATTACAGTTCCTCGGTATTTGAACTGTTTCTTTCTAGCTGCTTGCAATATCCTTTCCTTGGTGTGATAATCCTGAAATTTGGCCACAATATTCCTTGGGGTTTTAATTTTGGGGTATCTTTCAGGAGGTGATTGGTGAATTCTTTCAATGCCAATTTTGCCTTCTGATTCTAAAACATCAGGGCAATTCTCTTTCATGATTTCCTAGAAGATAGCATTCAGGTCCTTTTTTTCATCATGGCTTTCAGGGAGTCCAATAATCCTTAGATTGTCTCTTCGGGATCTGTTTTCCAAGTCAGTTGTTTTTCCTAGGAGATATTTCATATTTTCTTCTATTTTTTCATTTTTTTGTTTTTGTTTGACTGATTCTTGAAGTCTTATTGAGTCATTTACTTCTATTTGTTCAATTTTAATTTTTAAAGTATTATTTCCTTCAGTCATCTTTTTTAGCTCCTTTTCTAACTGGCTAATTGGATTTTTTGGTACAATGCAATCTTTTTCCATTTTGCCAATCTTATTTTCCAGTGAATTGTTGTCTTTTTCCAATTCACAGTCTTTTTTTCCAGTTTTTCACATCTCCGTTGGAGGGCATTATTTTCTTCTTGCACTGATCTCAATACATTTCCCCATTTTTCTTCTAGCTCTATTTTGAGATTCTTCATGCAGTCTTCCAGGTAAGCCTTCTTAAAAGGGGGCCAGCTCATGTCTGCCTTTGTGACTTCCTCTGGGATTGTTTTCAGAATCTCACGATCTGGGGACTGCCCTATTTTCTCTTAGTAAAAGCTATCTATGGTGAGAGCTCTCTTCTGCTTCTTGCTCATGTTTTGATTTTGAGGTCTAATTCAAAGCAGGGAATTCTGCAGCCAATTCAATTTGCCCTGGAGCAGTTTGCCAAGTTGACTTCCGGTGCGGGGCTGGTCAGGCTAGATCCGCACTAGCACCATGCTTTCAGCTGCTCCCAATCCACCCTTTATCTAAGGCAGATCTGCCAAAGCACCTGCCCCCAAGCAGAGCTAAGTGGCCCAAGTGTTTCCCAGGGACTTCCTGGGTGTCTAAAATTCGCAGCTCTGTCCAACCCCGTCTTTCGCCCCAGGTGTGCTGGCTTCTGATTGCGACCATCTGCTGATTCCCCTGCACATCTGAAACTGACCTTCTCCGTAGTTCTTTCAAAATAGATTTTTGTGCGTTGTACTCTAAGTGTTTGATGGAGCCCTCACTCTAGAACCAGTTTGGAGGCTCAGTTTGTCTGGGTCTGAGGGAAGGTCTCAGGAGCTCACAGAGAATGATGTCTGCAGTTCGCCATCTTGGCTCTGCCCCCCCCTATCATTTTATTTTTTGTGGTTTATTGGCAGTATAACATAGTTAGATCCTTGTTTTCTGCTTTTTATTTTTTGCATGTTTGGTTTTGCTTTGTTTGTTAGCATGATGACACATTTTTGTATTCACTTGATGTACAATAAAATATTTTCCATTGCCTCATGTATGTCTTTATGTTGTAAATATGTTTAGACAAGCAACAGATTATAAGGCTTTGTTTTCTAATTTAATCTATTATTCTTTTTCATTTTGTTTGAATTGTAGAATTCATTCACATTTAATTTTACAAAAGTCAGTTTTCTATTTTCCTCCATCTGCAGGAAATTGTTTCTCAAAACAAATATTAGATTATTGTTTTTTTTTCCTTTGATGTAAACACAGTGTTATGTTCTTTCAGTTACTTTACTAATTGCTTTTTAAGGTGGCCATGTTCCCACTGGCTCTCTTCCCCTTCTTCCAATCTCCTCTTCTCATTGTTTAGTCATTTCCCTTTAGGGTTTTGGTTATTAGCTCCTCACTCCTGCTTTAATTTTGTTACATATTTCTTCCTTCTCTTTTTTCCACCTTAGTAAAGTGGATTTCCCCCTTCTTTTCCTCCCTTTCAGCTAGCCCTGCTTACTTATTTTTTATTTACATGTTTTTAATTAAAATTTAATTTTTAGAAATTTCTCTGTTGTGCTCCTTTCCAAAAAGGTTTTCCCCCCTCTCTCTTCATTATTCATCTTTTTCTGTTTACTCTAGACACTCATTCTCTGATTCATGGTGCCTATAATCATCTGCTTTTTCTCTCATTTCTGTATATTCTTTATGCAATCAAAATTTCCCCATTCTAACCTCTGCTTCCTGGACACTTTCTGCCAATGCTTATTTCATATGGCTTATTCCACAGATTCCCCATGCCTCACTCTCAAAATAATGCTTATTACTGCAAGTTTCAGGGAAGATACTGCCCCTTGCATTGATCCTCTCTTGTTGACCTTTCCTCCCCCTCCCCATTTGCTTGGAAACCTCCTTCCAGTCTCCTCTCCAGAAGTTGTCCCAGGGTTTCCACCTTTCCTTCTTCCAGGGTAAGCAGACTTTTCAGATGCCAGATGCTCCAATTTGCATCTGGTGTAAAGATCCTCATCTCCCTTCACTCATAAAAGTATTTTTCAGTGGAACTCTCTCCTATTTCCAAAATAAGACCTTCTTACTTATCTTGCATTTTTTATTATTTCCTCTCCTCTTTTTCATCTACTCCATTGTAGGTTCTCCTATTTCTGAGACCATAAAGGTCATCTTCCCCTTCTCCAACAATGGACAACTCATGGTTCACCAGCCTCTTACTGGATTGACTTTTAAATGGTAATAACAGTCCCTGCTATATGCTCTACTCTTTCCTCAGGCTTGCTGAAGTGCTACATTGCTCCCCACATGCACAATTGCCTGCCTTAGTGGCCTGTCCCACACCCTCTATTCTTTAGTTTTTTGATTTTGATTTGATACTGGCACATTTCTTACTCTACCCCTCCCTACTATCTATTATCCCCTGTAATACCACTCCTCACCCCTCAAACATTCCTACTCCATCCTCCCCATACGTGGACACTTTCCATGTACTTTCTGACAGTGTTACCATTAACCTGTAAGCAGGATCTTGCCAGGTTCTGTCCATAATACCCCATGTGTTTTTTTATTGTTATATTTATCAAATTTCTGCATTCATAGTCCCTTTGTGCATTTTAGAAAGAAATCTCTTATTGATTTTTTCTGTTTTTCTTTGTCTGTTGCTGCCTGCATTAATTTACTTCTCTGAATTTTTGTGTTTGGGGTGTTTGGGAAGTAAATATTTTCTTTGGTTCTTATTTTTTTCCTAAAAATACTTCAAGCTCTTTTATATTATTGAATGTCCATCTTTTGTCCTGTATGGCTATGCTCGGATTTGTAGAATAGGTCAACCTGAATTGCATTCTAAGTTCTAGTGCTCTTTGGAACACATTATTCCATTCACTTCTCTTTTTTCTAGTAGTTGTAGAATGGTCTTGGATTATTCAAATGTCCTTTCTTTTGTATTTCTTTCTCCTGCTGGTTTATATAACTTGATTTTTCTGAACTGAATTGGTGAATTTGCGACCTTGGGTTTGTGGTTGTTGTTGAGATCTGTAAATCTGTAAAAAGGAGATCTCAATTGAAATTTCATTTTCTATGTTAAAAGTTCTGGGCTGTTTTCTTCTATTATTTTGTTTATCATAATGTTAAAGATATTTGTCATGTCTTCTGAGATACCTATGATTATTAAATTATCTGTATACAACCTTTCTTTGAGATCCATATATTTTGTTTGCATCAAGAGCATATTCTTTTCATGCTCTTGTTTTTTGCTTCTCTTCTTCTAGATTGTCTTTCACAATCCCAATCCCAACCTCTGTTTGTTTTTGTTTTTTGTTATTGTTTTTTTGTTTTTATCTTTGGTGAGGTTTAACATTTTAGGAGAAGGGGAAGATAACCTTTATGATCTCAGAAATAGGAGAACCTACAATGGAGTAGATGAAAAAGAGGAGAGGAAATGATAAAAAATGTAAGATAAGTAAGAAGGTCTTTTTTCTAATCTGCTAATGATTTTTTAATGTGCAGGTCATATATTTTGTTCTTATACTTTTCCTTTCTCTTTTAAAGCAATCATCAGGCACATGTTATAGTTACATCTTCTTAAAATCTACAGGGTACTCTCATCATGTGTTGAATCACTTTCCTTCATCTTCCAGTATTTACCCAAAGATTCCTGAACTAATTTCATAGGTTGAAGGTAATTTTTATTGTTGTTGTTGATTTATCAGTTTATGTTCAAGGTGTGTGAGATTTCTTTTTCTTGGAATCTTTGGTACTTTTAGTATTCCTCTTCCCTCCTTATTTTGTTTACCATTCACAACTGACTTCCTTTCCTCTGACTGTGGTTTCTTTGGGTGCTGGATCTCAAAGTCTTTCAATCTCCTCCCACATTGAGCAATTTGTGATTTACTAGCCTAGATCTCTTCCCTAATTGACTTTTGAATGATCAGAACTGTCCCCAGAGGTATACTTTGCTCTTCCCTCAGACTTGGTGGAGTGCTGCACATGGTGCAGGGACAGTGTTCTGTCCTGGTAATCTTTCCCTCCATTGATTAATTCTCTATCCTGGTACTAGCAATTCAGAACTTTGCAGTAATGACACTTCTGGGATGTGGCCCTGGTAGATTTTTGCTCCTGTGATCAAGCTAGCTATTGACTCCTGAAGAAAACTTCACAGTCTGGAACCGAATATCCATTGCATTGGAGAGAAGAAGAGAGGATTGGGATACAGGGATTAGTTTTGATGTACTTGGGTCTGCTAAAGAAGCCTTGCTCCCAGTAATGTGAAAAATATATAGGAAGGAGGAGTGAAGATGTTGCTGAGTGAGTTCAAGGTCAGCAATCAGCAGTTTCTGATTGTTTAAACTTTTTGGATCCTAGGTGTCCTAGATTATGAAAACAGCTAAATTTGCACTATTTTGGTACATAATTTCATTTTTGGAGAGGTGTGAGAAGTAATGAAGTTTGGAGAACCATCTAGTCCACCAGGCTGTTGCTCACAAGTCTCTGAATTCTAAATCATCCATTTTTATTATCCATTTTTTTATTATCCAATTATTTATTATTTATTTTATACTTATTATATTATACAACATAATATACACGTATATTATAAAGATATTATTTATTATCCATATTTATTATCCAAATTATTAAAATATCCATTTTAACATGGATAGTGAACCACTGATAGGGAGATTGAATGTGTTTGGCATTTCTCATCTCCTTCTCTGGATTACAAATATTCTGAGACTTTAGGAGTTTCTATGAAATTATATTTAAGTTTCCTGTGGAAGACATAAACCAAGGAAGAGTTCATGGGATGATAGGAAAGATCCCAAACAATTAATAGGGCAAAGCAATGAGATAAGATCTAACTGGTATTTTTAAAAAAAGGTAGTTGGAAGATATCACTTAGTTAAAAAGGCAGAGAAAAGAGCTAAGACCTATCTAGGAGGAGAGTGGAGACATCCTCTAATACATTGCTTGGGCTTGAAGGGAACTTTGCAAAAGAATTTGAGGGGCCAACAGCATAAAGTAGTATGTCTTTGATGTTTCATAGGGAAGAATGTGGAGCTTAAATGGACACTCCAAAGAAATAGAGAAGGGAAGGCAAAGGTCAAAGGTATGTCTGGATCATAGTTACTGGTAAGATCAGAAAACAACTATCATCTAGAAGGAATGAAGCAGGAATCATTGATTATAATTCCTGGATATTATTATCTTCAGACTGTGGTCCAGGAGAAGTGTAACAAAGATCCTATAGAAAGGGCATTCTTGATGGCTCCAAATCCCTCAGCATCTGGGGTGAGAAGTCAAGCAGACTTTAATGCACCATACATAGAATATCAGAACAGGGTTCTTAGAACCAGTGTTAGTGATGGTAACAATAATGGGACAATATCCCTAAGTTCTGGCCCAAATGAATTCTGGAACTTTCCCCACCCTACCTCTAAGGTAAAGTAATGGGCATCTGAACTAGAACACTGTCAATGAACAGCAACAGGAAAGTAAAATAATTTCTTGAAATGTCAATGTTTATGAGATGAGGTCAAGCAGCAGGGAAGAGATGAAATCCCAATTTCCTTCTGCAGGAATTTAAGGAGAAATGAAGGTAGAATGGGGGTACAAAGAATACAACATAGCTAGAAGAAAGGCCATAGAACCTCAAAAAGAAACATTTACTATTGAACTAGAAATGCATAGATTGGATATTGTGAGGGACTGAGGCTGTAAAATTATATTGGCCTTTAAGAAAAGATCATGAAATGATAGGCTCATATTATTAGAGTTGCCCCAGAGGCCCTCTAATTCAATATACCCAGCTGAGAAAACTGAGGTTTAAGGATATTAAGTGGCACTTCTAAGATCATGCAAGTGGCATATATCTGAAGGGGAATTTGAACACAAATTCTATTACCTCAAAGAAATGTCTCTTCCACCGAACTTCACTATAAGTTACTAGTTTTTCTAATGCTTCCATTCTAAGATGTGTTCTGTTTTCATCAATGAGTCTTGTGATTCTGGTATTTATAAAGGTATTTGGTTACCACAACTCAATTAAGATGGCATCAAACTGGAATTATCCAGATTATCTGGAGGAAACCATAAAAAAGAAAAGGAAGAAGTTTTCCATAGTATACCTAGGATCTTCATGTCAAGAGGAAACATTCAATCCAAGTTAAATTTGGAAGGGCTTATCCAAAATTAATTTAAATCACAAGATTTGGTCATTTTGCAGTAACCAAACCTGGATTGCACTCATGCTAAGCATTAAGTCAGACATGTTATTAATAAACATTGTATAACAGGGAATATTATTTGGGAGGTAAGTATCTGTTGTAGGCTACAAGAGTTGGTGGGATGGTTATTCAGCCACTAAGGTTAGTGTAACACGATTTATTTAAAGAAACATTTTGAAGGTAGCTTCTGCCATCTTCTTTGTGCTTTGCAATGATGCATCAACAACCCTCAAGATGTAGTGGACTGAATGGAGTTTCTATTATGACTGAGAAGCCATAACCTTTTATAGCTTAAAGCTCTAAGGGATTCTAGGATTAACCTTTATAAATTGCAGAAGCCAAACAAGTGTGAAGTGATGTGTCCTGATTCTGTATTGGAATCTCTAACAGCACTACTTCCATGAACTACCTCAATATCCAAAACAGCTGCTGGGTTACTTAAGAATGGGTGCACAAGAATGAAGATGGGCTTGAATATCTGAGAATTCTGGAGAGACATTTCAGGGGTACAAGCAGTACAGAATATGCTTTTGCCATGCTTCTAGCAGTAATCTAGGAGGAAGATGAACTTTCCAATCTTGTACAAAGGCAGCAAAGAGTAATGGTTACAGGTGCAGTGACTAGAAAGTATGTCATGCATGACTTTTCCAAAGGTTTAGATAATGCTTTATAGGAACAACAGTTATCTGAACAGTGAGGTGTTCTCCCCCAGGTACTTACAACTAATTAGGCTGATCAGTGAAGAAAAGGGGAGGTGAATCAATAAAATGAAGAACAGTTGTAGAGTAAGAAGGTCACCTAATGAACTAATGATTGGCCCACTTAAGTGTGGGCAACTAAGTCCAGAATTGAGGAATATGACAGTGGGTTAAGTTTCGCCAATCATGTTCAAGTCATGACAGCAACATTTCCAGATGGTGCTAAGTTCCCTTCTGTTCTGAGAAAGTCCAGCAGTTAAATAAAACAGTTTGAGAAATGGCACCAAAGCAATCTACTTGGAGCACCTGGGGTGAAGGGAGGAAGTGACTTTTTGTTGCTACTGTTAAGGAGATAGCATGCAGATGCTGGCTGCACTTAAGAGGAAAGTCCATTGCTTATACTCTAGAAGTTGGAGTCCATAGGACTTAAAGAGAGGGGAAGAAAGAATACAACAGACCTATGGAAAATTAATATCTATTCAGTGAACTTTTCCTAAATCCATTCTACCAAGACTTAGAGTCGGAATTCATTGTTGTTTAGTCTTTATGACCCCATTTAAGATTTTCTTGGTAAAGATCTAGAGTGTTTTGCCATGTTCCTTTCCAGCTTATTTTACAGATGAGAAAAGTGAGGTAAAAAAGAATTTAGTGACTTGCCTAGGATCACATAACTGTTGAGTGATTTAGGCCAGATTTTAACTCAGGAAGAAGAATCTTCTTGATTCTAGGGCAGTGCACTGAACTACTTCGCTGCCTCAGAGCTATTATAAGATAGGTAGAGCAAGTGGAATGCCTGCCCCAGGGTGCTAAAACATACTTTAATATATTTGTTTATTTTCCCCAATTACATATAAAAACATTTTTCATATTTTTTTTAAAAAAAAACTTTGAGTTCCAGATTATTTTCCTTATTCCTACCTCAACCCCCATTAAGAAAACACACATGAATTTATGTAAAACATTTCTAAAAAAGTCATATCGTGAAAGAAAACATGTCTCCACCCTTAAAAAAACCCTCAAGAAAAAAATACAAGGCAGAGAGAGAGAGAGAGAGAGGAAGAGAGAGAGAGAGAGAGAGAGAGAGACAGAGAGAGAGAGAGACAGAGAGAGAGAGAGAGAGGAAAAACAGACAGAGACAGAGAGACAGAAAAGGAGAGATAGAGGGAGGAAGGGAGGAAAGGAGGGAGAGAGAGAGAAAGAAGGAGGGAGGGAAGGTGGAAGAGAGAGATTCAATCTGTAATCAGATAAAATCAGTTGTATAGATAGAATTTTCCATCATAAGTCCCTCAGAGTAGTTATGGATTATTGTATTGCTGAGAATAACCAAGTCATTCATAACTGATCATCCCAGAACATTCTATTACTTTGTACACCATTTATTTCACTTTGCTTGAGTTTATGAAGGACTTTCCAGGTTTTTCTGAGAGCATTTTGCTCATCATTTCCCATTGAACTATAATATTCTAACACAACCACATACCACAGTTCATTTAGCTATTTCTTAATTGCTGATCATTGCCTCAGGTTTCTTACTTTTTGTCCTGAGAAGAAAACTATTATAAATATATTTGTGCATATAGGTCTTTTTTTCTTTTTTAAAAAAAATCTCTTTTAGGATTCATGCCTAGTAGTGGTATTGTCAAGTCAAATGATATGTATGATTTTATAATCTTAGTTTATATTTTTGATAAGATAAATTTGATAATTTATATCATTTGATCTCTTGGGATATGGCTCTTACTTTTTTTTTTTTTACAAATTTGATTCAGTTCCCTTTATGTCTGAAAAATTTAATAGAGAAACTTGCTTCAAAACTTTTTTTACAGGTGCTCTAAATCATTATTGATCAGAGTAATGCAAATTAAGACAACTGAGGTGCCACTACACACCTATCAGATTGGCTAAAATGACAGGAAAAGATAAGGATGAATGGGGGGGCGGAGCCAAGATGGCGAACTGCAGACAGCTTTCTCTGTGAATTCCTTTGGGACCTTCCCTCAGACCCAGACAAAGTGAGCCTTCGACCTGGTTTTTGAGTGAAGGCTCCGCCAAACATTTGGACTACAATGCACTTCTATCAAAAATCTACCTTGAAAGAACTCTGGAGGTTAGCCTCAGGGGAAATCGGTCAATGGTCGCGATCAGACTCCAGCCGGGGCGGAAGTCAGGGCTGCGATAGAGGGACAGATTTTAGGCACCCAGGAAGCCCCTGGGAGACGCCTGGGCCACTTTGCTCTGCTTGCGGGCAGGTGCTTTGGCAGATCTGCCTTTGGTAAAGGGTAGATCGAGAGCAGCTGAAAACGTGGTCCTAGTGCGAATCTAGCCCTACCAGCCTCAGACCGGAAGTCAACTCGGCAAACTGCCCCAGGGCAAATACAAATTGTTGCAGTTTTCTCTGTTTTTGACCAATATCCCAACTTTAAACCATGAGCAAGAAGCAGAAGAGAGCTCTCACCATAGAAAGCTTTTACGGAGAAAAAATAGAACAGTCCCCAGATTCTGACAATCCCAGATGAAGCCCAGAAGAAGGCAGACTTAAGTTGGTCTCCCTTTCAGAAGGCTTACCTGGATGATTGCATTAAAAATCTCAAAAGAGAGCTAGAAGAAGAATGGGGAAATAAATTGAGATCAGGGCAACAGAAATATCAAAAACTGGAAAATAGGACTGGTGAATTGGAAAAAGAAAACAGTTCATTGAAAAACAAAATTGGTGAATTGGAAAAAATCACCAATTCACTGGAAAATAAAAAATGGTGAACTGAAAAACAAAATTGGTGAATTGGAAAAAGACAACAATTCAGTGAAAAACAAAATTGGTGAATTGGAAAAAGACAACAATTCACTGAAAAATAAATCTGGCAAAATGGAAAAAGAATGCATTGAATCAAGAAACTCAATTGGCCAGCTACAAAAAGAGCTAAAAAAGATAACTTAAGGAAATAATACTTTAAAAATTAAAATTGAACAAATAGAAGTAAATGACTCAATAAGGCTTCAAGAATCAGTTAAACAAAAACAAAAAAATGAAAAAATAGAAGAAAATATGAAATATCTCCTAGGAAAAACAACTGACTTGGAAAACAGATCCAGGAGAGACAATTTAAGGATTATCGGACTCCCTGAAAACCACGATGAAAAAAAGAACCTGGATGCTATCTTCCAGGAAATCATGAAAGAGAATTGCCCTGATGTTTTAGAATCAGAAGGCAAAATTGGCATTGAAAGAATTCACTGATCACCTACAGAAAGAAACCCAAAATTAAAACCCCAAGGAATATCGTGGCCAAATTTCAGGACTATCGCACCAAGGAAAAGATATTGCAAGCAGCTAGAAAGAAACAGTTCAAATACCGAGGAGCTGTCATTAGAATTACACAGGATCTGTCAGCTTCCACTTTAAAGGATCGAAGGGCCTGGAACCAGATATTCCGAAAGGCAAAAGAACTTGGATTACAGCCAAGAATAAGTTATCCAGCTAGAATGAGCATCATCGTCCAGGGAAGAAGATGGTCATTCAATGATACAGGAGAATTTCACCTATTTCTAATGAAAAGACCTGATCTGAACAAAAAAATTTGACCTCCAAGTAGAGAACTCAAGAGAAGCATAAAAAGGTAAAAAGGAAGACTCTTGAGAACTATATTTCTACTATAGGTATCCTTTAAAGAATGGCAGTATAATTTGATTTTTCTTTGATAATAATGTAAAAGAAATTAGAGGTGGAAGGGATACCATACTGAAAAAGAAAAAGGGGGGAGGGGGGAAAGGAGGCAAAATAAAGTAAAAATAAAGGAGGTAAAATAAGGCAAAATCTCATAAAGAGACATAGAAGATCTAATATAATTGAGGGAAAGAAGGGAGGGCAATGAGTATTGTGTAAACCTTACTCTCATTAGATTGGACTCTAAGAGTGTATATCAGACACATTTGGCTTCAAAGAAAGCATTGACCCTCCTTGTGGGAAGGTAGGAGGGAGGGGAGAAAAGGAAAGGGATAAACTAATGGAAGGATTAGGGGAAAGGTATAAAGGGGAGGGAGGGACTCTAAAGGGAGGAGGATTATTGGTGGGAGGTGGTCATCAAAAGTAAAGTACTGGGGAGGGGGAAGGGAGAGAGGGGAAAGGGAAGAGAAAATCATAACTCTGGGTAAATAAGATGGCAGGAAATACAGATATAGTTATTTTAACTGTGAATGTGAATGGGATGAACTCTCCCATAAAAGGGAAGCGAGTAGCAGACTGGATTAAAAGCCAGAATCCTACAATATGTTGTTTACAAGAAACACGTCTAAAACACAGAGATACATACAGAGTGAAAGTAAAGGGCTGGAGCATAATCTTCTCTGCTTCAGGTGAACAAAGAAATGCAGGGGTAGCAATCCTTATCTTGGATCAAGTAAAAACAAAAATAGATCTAATTAAAAGAGATAAGGAAGGAAACTACATTTTACTAAAGGGTCCCATAGACAATGAAGCAGTATCAATACTTAACATAAATGCACCAAGTGGTATAGCATCCAAATTCCTAGAGGAGAAACTAACAGAGATGCAAGGAGAAATAGACAGTAATACTATACTAGTGGGAGATCTCAACCTTGCTCTCTCAGAATTAGATAAATCAAATTCCAAAATAAATAAGAAAGAAGTTAGGGAGGTTAACAAAAGGCTAGAAAAGTTAGGTATGATAGATCTCTGGAGGAAATTGAATGGTGATAGAATGGAGTATACTTTTTTCTCAGGGGTTCATGGAACTTATACAAAAATGTGTTAGGGCATAAAAACCTCAAAATCAAATGCAGAAAAGCAGAAATAGTAAATGCATCCTTCTCAAATCATGGTGCAATAAAACTCACATGTAATATAAGGCCAGGAGAAAATAGACCACAAGTTAATTGGAAATTAAATAATCTAATCCTGAAGAATGAATGGGTGAAAGAGCAAATTATAGACACAATCGAAAATTTCATCCAGGAGAATGACAACAATGAGACAACATACCAAAATTTGTGGGACACGGCTAAAGCTGTTATAAGGGGTAATTTTATATCTCTAGATGCTTACTTGCATAAAACAGAGAAAGAGAAGATTAATGAACTGGGTTTACAATTAAAAAAGCTAGAAAAAGACCAAATTAAAAACCCTCAATTAAATACCAAATTGGAAATTCTGAAAATTAAAGGGGAGGTCAATAAAATTGAAAATAAGAAAACTATTGAATTAATAAATAAAACTAAGAGTTGGTTTTATGAAAAAACCAACAAAATAGATAAGCCTTTAGTTAATTTGATTAGAAAAAGGAAAGAGGAAAATCAAATTATTAGTCTCAAAAATGATAAGGGAGAACTTTCCTCCAATGAAGAGGAAATTACAGTAATAATTAGGAGTTTCTTTGCCCAACTTTATGCCAATAAATTTGATAATGTAAGTGAAATGGAGGAATATCTA
>JAJPUD010027325.1:0-15655 GCA_023553655.1 Myrmecobius fasciatus | reverse complement strand
AGTCCTTTGGTAGCTTTGAAAGCCTGGATCCCCTTTCCTTCTTTTTCTTTTTCCTAACTCTCCAGAGTCCTTATCATCTTGTTTCTTCATCATTTCTTGTCCCATTTAGACAGAGAGCTGGGAGGTCCTCCAGAGAAGCAGGGGCCCAGGCTTTCACTGACCCCTCCTCCTTTTCCTTCTCCTCCTCTTCTCATCCCCCTCACCTTGCTTTCTCCACAGCAGTCAGAGTTCAGGGTCGAGCTGCTATAAACTCCCTGACTGCCAAGGGTTTTCTGCCTGCCCTAGAGAATCCCTTCCTCTCTTCTCCTGGAATATATACATCAGTCACCTTCCTCTTCCTCCCTTCTTTCCCCAATCACTGAATCTCCAAAACTACCAGATCCAGCCCAGCACCTCAGAGTTTCATGGTAATTATTTTCTCCTGATGCTCAGGTTAAGGATTCACTTCCCCCTCTTTTAAGTCCCCCTTTTTCTTTATTAATTATTTTATTTTTTCTGGTTATACATATAATATTAACTTTAAAAATACACATTTATTTATGAATCATGTTGGGAGAGAAAAATCTGAACAAAAGGGAAAAACCACAGGAGAGGAGAAAAAAAAAAAAACAGAAAAAAGAAGTGAATATAGCATGTCTTGATTTACACTCAATCTCCATACTTCTTTTTTCTGGATGCATTTTTTTTTCCCAAAGTTTATTGGGATTGAGGCAGTTAGATGGTACAATGGATAGAGCACCAGCCCTGAAGTCAGGAAGACCTGAGTTCAAATCTGGCTTCAGACACTTAACACAATCCTTGCAAGCTATATGACCCTGGACAAGTCACTGAATTTGAACTTGGGTCCTCCTGACCCCAGGGCCAGTATTCTTATCCACTTTACCATCTTGTTTGATGATGGGTCTGATACTAACTCTGATTTTAAGTCATAATTTGATCCTGATCTTGATCTTTTGCCTTGAATCCCCCCCTTTTTATTTTTTGGAATTTTATTTGCAATGGTTTATTATTATCATTACTTTAATAAAATTATTTTAATAAAGTACATAACTTAATATATTAACAAAACAATAATTGTTTTAATAATTAAAATAAATGCAATAATTTAATAATGTTTAATAATAAAATTTTATTTAAAAATAAATAAATTTTATTTTCAAAATACATGCAAAGATAGTTTTAAATATTCATCCTTGCAAAACTCTGTGTTCCAATTTTTTCTTTCTTCTTTCCTTCCTCCTTCCTCCTCTCCTAGGCAGCAAGTAATCCAATATGAGTTAAACATGTCCAATTTAGAATTTATCATTTGCACATTTATCATGCTGCTCAAGAAAAATTAGATCAAAAAGGGAAAAAAATGAGAAAAAGCAAGCAAACAACAGCAACAACAAAAAAAGGTAAAAATATTATATTTTGGTTCACATTTAGTCTCTATAGTCCTCACTCTTGATGCAGATGGCTTTCTCCATCACAAATCTATTTGAATTGTCCTGAATCATCTCATTGCTAAAAAGCTTAAGTCCAAAGCAGCTGGTCATCACATAATCTTGTTATTACTGTGTACAATGTTCTCTTGGTTCTACTCACTTCATTTAGCATCAGTTCATGTAAGTCTTTCCAAGTCTTTCTGAAATCATCCTGCTGATCATTTCTTATAGAACAGTAATATGCCTCAAATCCCTTCTTGACTTGTCTTTTTTTTAATTAAAGCTTTTTATTTTCAAAGCATATGTATAAATATTTTTCACCGTTCAACCTTGCAAAACCTTGTATCCAGATGTTTTCCTCCCTTTCCCCCACTTTCTCCCCCAGATGGCAAATAATCCAATATATGTTAAACATGTACAATTCTTCTATACATTTTCCCATCATTATCATGCTGTATAAGAAAAATCAAATCAAAAAGGAAAAAATGAGAAAGAAAACAAAATGTAAGCAAACAAAAAGAGTGAAAATGTTATGTTGTGATGCACATTCAGTCCCCACCGTCCTCTCTCTGGGTGTAGATGCTCTGTCCATCACAAGACCATTGAAACTGGACTGAATCACCTCACTGTTGAAAAAAGCCACATCTATCAGAATTGATCATTGTATAATCTTGCTGTTGCCACGTACAATGATCTCCTGATTCTACTCACTTCACTTAGAATCAGTTCATCAATTGACAAATTATAAAAATAAATAAAATTTACTTTATAATAAAATAAAAGACAATTGACCTGTCGTCTAAATTTTAAAAAATTAATAGCTTTTTATTTTTCCAAATACATGCAAAGATTGTTTTCAAAAATTACTTTTGCAAAACCTTGTGTTCAAAATTTTTCTTCTTCCCTCTCTCCCGACTTCCCCCACCCCCATCCAGACAGCAAGCAATCCGATATAGGTTAAACACGTGCAATTCTCCTAAACATATTTCCATTTGTTGATCTAAGTCTTAAACCTGATTTCAGTCTTAACCTTGATGCTGACCATAACCCTGACCCTAAAATCTGATGCTGACTGATTTTAACTTTTTATCTCTTCTCCTTGGAAGAAGAAGCTCAAGTAGCTCAGCCTTCCTGGGTTTTCCCACCAAGACCAACTCTTTCCCATACAACTCCCAGATACCTCCTTGCTCTTTTTTATTCCCTCTGGTCTCTGGCTCCAGCATCCTTCTTCTTAGCTATCCCGACCTCAGGCAACCTACACAGGGAAGCAGGCAATGTTTGCCCTCAGAGAGTTCCTTTTGAAGTTCCCAATCCAGAAGGTCTCTCCCCCATCACTGAACTCCTCCTCTCTCTCTTCTCTCAGAGGATTTTCTCCCTACACTTCTCTGTTGCCTGCTCTCCTCCTCCTACTTGGCTGCTTGAAGAGAGCCCTCTCCTCCCCTGAGTGCTCTGGGCAGAAAGCTCCTTCCTCAGCTGGACACTAGACATGGTCCTGAACTAGTTCCCTGGCTCTCCCAGGAGAGCAGTGGGAATATCTCATACAACCAGCCAGGGCTCAGGCTCCAAACCACACATCAGGAAGTGGGATGGAGGAGGATTGGGGGTAAAGGAGGAACCCAGACCAGATGTTGTGCAAGTCCGTGTAAATCACTCCTGGCAGAAAACATCTGGAGAAGTAGGTCAGCCTCAAGCCATACACAGAAGCATTTGGGACTTCAGAATCGCCACTTCCAATCCCCTCGGCTCTCCCAGATCCAAACACATCCCAGACCCCCAGGTGCTTACATCTCTTGTTTCACAAGTGGAGGACAGAGCAACCAGATCATCTCCCTGGACAACCCACTGCCTCCGAGTCATGGAGTCATTTTCAGAGGAAAATGTTTTGCCAACCTTAAAGTACTTAGGAAAAAGCAATTATTATTATTATCAGTGTTGTTATTGTTTTTCCTGAATTCTACTATGCTAACCTTTTTTTTAGGGGGCGTTGAAGGGGCAGAGAATTTAATCTCTTGTTTCTGAATTCACTCCTTCATCCTAGGGAAAGCAAGATATGGATATTCCAGTTTAGTGTATACAAATACAGGGTTTTAAGCTATTGCTGACTCCTCTGGAGCTTTCTCTTCTGGGTCTTTCCTTCCTTCCTTTTATCTTTTCTACTTACCAGAACCATTAGCTAGGACAGAAGATTCACCATTGTCCTATCCCTTTTGCTTTGATGGTTGTAGAATGGCGCTCTATGAGGAACATGGACAAGAGCTTTGGGATATAATAGGAAGAATTCGAGGGGTAGACTTCTCAGAGAATTTTAAGGAGAAATCCTACAGAAGGAGTCCTAAGGTGGAAGGGAAGCCCTCCTGCCCATTGTGGGGGGGACAGGGAATAGTTGTATTTTGAACCCCTGCACACTGACCTTAAGGGATATTGGACTGGCTCTGGGTATGTGAGATGGAGGGATAGGAAGAGATACCTCGTGGTAGGTAGCTGAGAAAGAAAGAAATTGCCTCAGATAGTGAGTAACCCCAAACCAACTGAGAGGTTTATCCCTGTGGTGATTATAACATTAAGACAAAATGAGCCACATCTCATATCCTACACCCCACATCTCCCAGATCTTCAGGAAAAAGAACTGGGGATGTTTAGCTTGAAGAAGAGAAGACTTGGGAATAACATGTGTTAGAAAAAGGTAGAACTAGGACCCAATGTTGGGTCAATGTAAGGAATAATGTCCTACATGGCTCTTTTCAACAGAGAGGTGATTCAGGGAATTCCAGTGATCCTGTGATGAAGAGAGCCATCTACACCTAGAGAGAGATTGTGGGAACGGAGTGTGGATCACAATTGAGTATTTTCACCATTTTCGTGGTTGTTTGCTTGTGTTTTGTTTTCTTTCTAATTTTTTTTTCCTTTTTGATCTGATTTTTCTTGTGCAGCATGATAATTGTGGAAATACATATAGAAGAACTGCACATGTTTAATATATATTGAATTACTTGTCCAGGGGAGAGGGTGGGAGGGAGGGAAGAAATTTGGAATGCAAGGTTTTGCAAGGCTGAAAGCTGAAAACTATGCATATGTTTTGAAAATAAAAAGCTTAAAAGAAAGGAATAATGTCCTGACAACCGGAGCTATCTAACGGTAAAATGGGAATCTTGAAGAAGAAGTGAGCCCTCCATCATAGGAGGTGTTCAAATAAAGGCTGGATGATCACTTTTCTATGATAATTAATCCACAGTGAAAATGGGAATTAAACTAGATGATGCCCCACTCACCAGACCACCTATCAGACTTCCCAAAGACCTCCCAGTCCAGACAGCATTCTGATTCTTCAGCTAAAAGTAGCATGGTCTGAGTCAAAGAGAAGAGGGATTCACAAAAGACTTAAAGCCATCAGATTAAGCAAAGGGATTGGAGTGGGATAGAGTAGGGAGATTTAGAGCTCCCCAGATGAAAAAAGTAGACTGCACTCCATGAAGTCATTGCCTGGAACCCCTGGGAAAATCAAGGGTCTGGGTACAGGACTATGGCTCCCCTGCCTATCAAAACTGGTTCTAAATCCCCCTAAGTCCTTTCCCTGGGCTCCTTGCCAGAGCCTGATCTTAAAGGGGTCAAAGGTCTTGCTTTTCACATTATTTTAGCTTCCTGTGGTAGTGACAATCAATTTCTTCTCAGGAGGCTTTTTATAGTTCATTTTTAATAAGCAGCCTTCATTTTGTAGGAACTTCACGCATTTATAGTTGCATAGAAAGTCTCAAAAAATAAAACTTGCCAGTCTAAACTCCTTAGTATCTTATTTATGTTTTCTGTGATTGGTGGAGATCTCTCTCTACAGCCTTATCTCTCCTTATTCTTCTCCAAAGATTATGCTTCAGACAAACAGGCTTCCTTGTCAATCCTCTTCCTAAGGGCCCAGGCCTTCCTGTTTCTGGGACTTTGTGCCTAATTTCCCTTAACATTGTGGTAGGAGGGAAAGACCAGGGGATTTGGAGGCAGAAAATCTGGGTTTGATTCCAGTTCTACCACATACAACCTGAATGACCACGGGCACATCTCAAATGGATGCTATGGGTAAGACCCAGGAAGAGCCTGAGAGGTTTAAACAATAGTATAAGTGGAACAAAATTCATTTAGTAGCTACAGCAACATTTAAAAAAAAAGAGAAGAAAGAGACCTTACATTTAAAGCAACACTTCTTATGATAGCAAAGAATTGAAATGTAAGGAGATGCCCGTCTATTAGGAGTTGCTTAAACAAATTATAGTTCATAAACATAATGGAATATTTCTGTGCCATAATAAATGATGAATGTAATGAATATAGAGAATCATGGAAGGATCTCTACATGTCCTCATATATTTTCACCTGGTAGCATCCACCACCCTCACATAACAGAACTTGTTGAGCCAAGCTCCAGTTGATAGGCATCCCCTTAATTTCCAATTCTTTATCGTCACAGAAAGAGCTGCTCCAAATATTGTTGTACAAATAGGTCCTTTCCCCCTTTTTTGGATTTCTTTGGGATACTGACTTAATAGTAGTATTGCTGGGTCAAAAAGTATGGACAATTTTATAGCCCTTGGGGCATAGTTCCAAATTGCTCCCTAGAATGGTTGGATCAGCTCACAATTCCACCAACAGTGTGTTGGTGTCTCAATTTTTCCACAGGGCCTCCAACATTTTTCCTTTTTCTTTTCTGTTATATTGGCCAATCTGATAGGTGTGAGGTGGTACCTCAGATATTATGTGTGTGTGTGTGTGTGTATTATATATATGTATATATATATATATATATATATTCAGACTTTTTTCAGGGTATTTAAAAGCTATTGCTGATTATTTCCTCTTTTTTGTCTTCAAAAATATTATTGTTATATGGCAGTGGTTCTCAAATTGTGATATGGGGATCCCTAGAAATCCCCAAGACACTTTCAGGGGATCCACAAGATCAAAACTATTTTTGTAATAGCACTAATACATTTTAATTGCTAATAGGACAATTATTACTAAACATATCCCAAATAAACAAAGTTCTTTGAGATCCTAAGACCAAAAATTTTGAGAACTGCTGTTATATGGATAGATCTCTGGAAAAGGGAAAAAGAAGGATATTGGAGGAAATTATGGTGATTTTTTTTAAAGGACCTACAAAAGCACAAAACAAACAAAAAGATTATATACTATAACTTAAATGAGATGTTTATTAGGAATACAAGGTTGACTCAATATAAGCATAAATATTACATAGACCAAGTTAATAAAAATCACATAATTATATCAATAGATACATAAAAAGCATTTGACAAAATTCAATATCCTCTTCCATTAATTGCTGTCCAGGAGGTAGTAGGGAAAGGGAGGGAAAAAAATTTGGAACACAAGATTTTGCAAGGTTGAATGTTGAAAACTATCTTTGCATGTATTATGAAACTAAAAATGCTATTATTCAATTAAAAATGAATTTAAAAGATTATCTGTCTAAACCCAAAAGTCAGCATATATCATCACTGTTATTTGATACACTACTAGAAATATTAGTTATAGCAGTTGGAAAAGAAATTGAGAGATAAGCATAAGAAAGAGGAAACAAAATATTCCCTTTCTGTAGATGATGATTACATGTTTTACATATAGAACCCTAGAGAGGTTATTATGGAAACAATAACCAGCAAAATTGCACAATAAAAAATAAATCCACTTAATCAACAACAATTCTGCGTATTATCAACAAAATCCAGCAAGAAAATCTGGAAAGAGAAATTCCATTCAAAATAACTACAAAATTGTAAAGTATTTGAAGTCTACTTACCATACACAAAGAGATCAAATAAAAAGAAAAATACCCATTTGAAAAAATGCATGCTTAGCAGCTTTTTTTTTTTTTTTTTTTTTTTTTTTTATAGTGGCAAAGAATTAGGAAATCAGGGCTTAACTATCAATTGGGTCAATCATTATACTATAAGAAATTATGAAGGTAATGCTTTTAGAGAAAGCAGGAAGACTTAAATGAATTGATGCAAAATGAAGTGTGCAGAATCAGTAGAATAATTCTTATAATCTCAAGATAAATTCTGAAATACTTGAAAACTATTATCAATGTAAAGAACTCCTATGATTTCAGAATACTGTTTATAAAGCATGCCATTTATCTCTTGACAGAGACAAAACAAAATGAGGAATGAGATCATGGCTCGTGTGAGAATTTGTTTTCCTTGACCATACATATTTATTATAAGAGTTTTGATTTTCTTGCTCTTTTCAATGAAATGGGGTAGTAAGTGGGAGAAGAAAAGGATAAGGATAGAATTCCCTCCCAAAAATGAAAAGAAAAGAGAAGGAAGACTAGAAGGAATTACAGACAAACACATCCTAAATATATTATACACTTTAAAAGAAAAGCAAACTCTCCATAATGGAATTTTGTAGTTTCACATACAAGTTCCTCTTTTTCTACAATGTATATAGAAATACTCATTTTATTTGGCATTTATCAAATTCAGAATAAAAATTATTTTAAGTATTTTAAAGATTAAAATAAATTAAAGTTCTCAACTTGGGTTCAGAAAAATCAATTCCATAATTACAAGATTAAGGAGTCAGTTTAAAAAGTTAAGGAGATGGGGCAGCTAGGTGGCGCAGTGGTTAGAGCACCAGCCCTGAAGTCAGGACGACCTGAGTTCAAATCTGGTCTCAGATACTTCCTAGCTGTGTGACCCTGGGCAAGTCACTTAACCCCAATTGCCTCAGCAAAAAGCAAAAAAAAAAAAAAAAAAAAAGTTAAGGAGATGATAGGCTATATGTAAGTATATAGTGTCTATAACAAGAAAGGATAGCTAAAATTCCTCCCACATGCATGCACACACACATACATATATACCTGAAGTATTATGTTTGATTCTAGCTGTCACATTTTAGATAGGACAAAAGAAAGAGATTTGAGAAAGATTTTCCAGAGAATGACTACCAGGGACAATACTATATTCCAATGATCAATGAAAAGAAATGGGAAAGAATAGTCTATAAAAGAAAATGCTTAAAGATAACTGTATAAATATGTATACACATATTCAATTTGTCAAGTATTTTAACATAATTAATGTTAATGTCTAATACATTAACATGTATTAGACTTCCTGCCATCTAGGGGAGGAGGTGGGGGGAGGAAGGGAAAAATTTGTAACAGAAGGCTTTGCAAGGGTCAATGATGAAAAATTACCCATGCATATGTTTTGCAAATAAAAAGCTTTAATTTAAAAAAAAAGAAAAGAAAATGCTTAGAGGAGGCATAGTGTGGGTTTTCAAGTATTTAAAGAGATGCTTTGTGGAAGAGGAATTAAACTTGTTCTGCTTAGTTTCTGAGCAGAAGTAAAGCAACGAATATGGGTGGAAGTAATAGGAAGGCAGATTTAGGCTTAAGGAAAGGTTGTCTTATAATTAGTTATCAAGAAAAATTACCCATGCATATGTTTTGTAAATAAAAAGATTTCATAAAATTTTAGAAAAAGGTTTTAAAAAAACCCAAAAAACTATAGCCTACTGGGGGATAGGGGGAGGATGAAAGGGGGAAAAATAAAGTAATAAAAAAAATGCACAGCAGAGAACCAAAGAACTATTTACAAGGAACTAAAGAAAAATGGATACTTATGAATACCATTTCTTCTGCTAAATATACATATTTTCTTGAACTGGTAATTTGTTGTTATATATTTTGACTCCTCCCTGATGTTCTGCTGAGCATATGACAATGTTCTTTTTTGTTTTATTTTGTTTTGTTTTGAATTCCTTTTCTATTTTTCTTTTTTCTTATTCTGTTTTTTCATTAAAATAAATAAAAAAACAATTAGTTATCAAAAAAAATTAGAATAAGCTTCCTCTGGAGGTGATGATTTCTCTCTTATCTAATGGGATAATCAGACAAGCTCCCCACATCTTCTGAACCATGGCACATCCTACACTCAGGGAACAAGCTGGTCTCCATCATCCATATCACTTGAGACTATCAAAAATGATTGTCAGGGCATCCAGATAGTGCAGTGGATAGAGCACCAGTTCTGAAGTCAGGAGGACATGAGTTCAAATTTGTCCTCAGACACTTAACATTCCCTAGCTGTGTGACCCTGGGCAAGTCACTTAACTTATTTGTTAATTGCCTCAGCAAAAAGAAAAAAAAAAAAAGAAAAAGAAAAAAAGATTGGCAACTGACCAAGAAGAGACACCCATTCAGTAAGCTCTAAAAGAGATTAAATTACTTCTATTTTGGATCTCTGCTTCATCTTTTGAGGCAGTTAACACCAGCCCTCTTGGACTTCTCTTGGCAAGAAGAGAGCATTTCCCTTCTACCTTTCCCCTCCCTCTCCCCATTAGCAGCTAGGGTAGTTACATACATAGGGTGAGATGGATAATTATAAGCTCGGTGGTTACCTCCTGAGTTTAAGAGGCCAGGAGTTCCAGGGTGCTTTTGGCCCCAGGAGGTACTTTCTGACACTATACTCTTCTCAGAGGAAAATATCAGTCAGGGGATGTGCCAGAAAATTGAATTGCTGCTCAGGAGGAAGTACAGACCAGGGAAAGTTAAGTCTGAAATAAAGAGAGTTTTATCTCCCAAGAGAATATAAGAGAGGTGATGGGTAATGTGGTTCTGTATCTATTTATGGCTTTCTGTGAAGCCTTTGCATCAAATCTCCCAGATGTCATTCCTAGGAGAGAAGACATTAGGAATCATAATCTTCATCTTTGAAGTACTTGTCAGTGTGTTCTTATAGGTCATTTGTGGTGGAGGAAATAAATAGCTATCTAGTTGTACAGTGACTCAGTTTCAAATCCGGCCTGAGACACTTATTAGCTGTGTGACCTTGAGCAGTTTCCTCAATTATAAAATGGGGATAAAACCCTATTTTCCAGTGTTGTTGTAAGGATAATATTTGTAAAATGCTTAATAGAGTGCCTGGCAGGTAGTGGGAATTTAATAAATGCTTATTCCTTTCCCAGTTTTCTGAATATTAAAATACAATCAATAAGTTATGTTACTGCCAACAATAGTCTAAAAAACTGTGATTCCTACTATTAGCACTCTCTGCCATCTTGAATACCATTCTGCCACCATCACTGGAGAAACAGAAAGGGCACAGTCTTTTCAACCCAGGACCATCTTGCCATAATGAGAAAGAGGAAGACAACTTTGTGGAGCACAGCAGCATAATAATAATAATAATATGGGAATCTTAGCCTCCCTGCCTTTTTCCTTTTTCCTACTTTCCTTTGAAGTAAAAAACCCAAAATATATATGTATTACATGAAAGGCTTAACAACAATCAACACAAACATTTCAATATACAAAATAAGAGCAAGAAAAGAGCCTAAACAACAATGAAGTGATTCAGACCAATTCCAATAGGTCTGAATTTAGATGGCTGTCTCTATCACAAGTCTTGTGATAGAGACAGCCATCTAAATCCAGAGAGAAGACAATGGGGACTGAAGGTGGATCATAATAGTATTTTGACCTTTTGTTGTTGTTTGCTTGCTGGTTTTTTCCCTTCACTTTTTTAATCTGATTTTTCTTGTGCATGATTTTGGAAATATGTTTAGAAGAATTACACGTTTAACCTATCTTGGATTACTTGTTGTCTAGGGAAGGGGGAAGAAGGGAGGAAGAAAAATATGAACACAGGTTTTGCAAAGGTAAATGTTGAATATTATCTTTGTATGTATTTTGAAAAACAAAAAGCTATTATTTGTAAAAAAGGAAATCAATGCCATTTAAAAAAAGCCTAATTTTAGTCTTAACCTGCACACAGAGAAACTTACTCTGATACCTATTCCAAACCATTCACATTGGAAAATCACTGTGCTTGGGTCCGAGAGAGATAGAAAGATAAATAAAAGTATAGTCCCTTTCTTGAATCAGTTTATATATTAGTAGGGGGGAAAAACACATATACAACTATCATATGAAATAATCTATTTGTAAACAAATGGTGGGCTACTTGAGGTCTAGGGAAAGAAAAAACATTTCTACAACAAATGACAAAAGAAGATTTCAAGGGAGACCATAGGAGATAGCACTTGAATTCATTCATCTTTCTCTCTCAATCTCTCCTTCAAGTCTCCTTTTACTTATTTATTTTTATTTTTTTGCATGATCTTCCTGGTCTTTTAGGCCCTCACCCTCCTCTTTGCTAGAGCCGTGAAAGAGAGTCAAATAGAAAAGTTCCCAATTTCATTCCATTCTTTGTGTTCCAAACATAGAGAACCATAGTCTATCAGAGCTGGAAAGGACTTTGGGACATACAATAAGGAATGCTGGAGTTAAAAGGGACTTTAGGAGGCACAAAATTGGAACATAAATTATGGAATATTTGAAATAAAGAAGACCTTTTAACTGGTTTTTCTTCCCAGGTAATAGTTTCAACATTGTTAGTTATTTGTTGTTGATTCAGAAACTATATCATGACAAAAATACTATGAATTTAGAAAGTCAATCTATATTTTAATCAAGTCATAATAGGATCAACAGAAGTTAAAGAAAAAAAGACTAAATAAAGACCCTTTGCTCCCCTCTTAATGTAAAGCCTTAGTTTTATTCTGAAGCTCTTGATCTAATTTGAAAAAGAAAACCCTATCAGTCCATTTCTAACTTTCACTTCAGAAATAATGTCCTGTTAAATCTAGGCAAGACCAGTAGCCCCTCTTCCAATAAATTAAAGAGTTTAATTATCCATCTTTTTATCTGGAGAGATAAGGGCATAGATTAGAAGTAGGAGTCTCCCAGAATAATTCAAGGGGCCCAGTAGGAAGAGGGAAGAATCCCTGAGGGGAGTAGTCACCAAGGGATTGAGTGGTTTTAGGAAAATGAGTCTCCAAGATTCAGTGACTTGTTCTGAAATGTTAGTCCATCCCTTCCCATTATTCTGAAATGATGAAGCAAAATGTTAAATTTTAGCATTTAACCCTGACCTCTGTTAATATTTCATCACACCATAAAATACTCCTTGTTCAAGAATCCTATAAATAAGGATTTCAAAATGATTCAGGTAGAGATAAGTCTGAGGACATGAAGGGACTTTGTCAGTTTGGATATCTCTCAAATAGAACAGTGCCTGAATTGAGAATAATAAACTAATGAAAATTGTTTCTGTCACTTACTTGTTCCTACAAGGCAAAGTACAGTATTAATTTTTTTCCAACAATTATAATGCATTTACAGTATATGGGAAAAAAGATAAACAATATCTTTGCTTATATAACAAATAAGTTCTTCTTATAGGACATGTATGTGTAGAGAAGCATGCTTGGGTACACATATGTATATCTGTGCATGTATGTGTTTATATATACACGTATTTTATGGCTAAAAGTGGTATGACCTGCAGGCAATCATTTGAGTCATCACTCCTTACACTCTCACTTAGTCACCCTTCCTGGTAAGCCAGGCTATTAGTAGTCCCTATGAGAAAATTCATAGCTAAACAATTTAATTGTCTTAATAAGAGCTTGGTGATAGCAGCTGCTGTAGCAAAAGTCAGTTCCTATTCTAACCTTCTCACTCTGGCATGTGACGATGGAGAAGTGTGTGTGTGTGTGTGTACATACACACATATGTATACATACACACATACATAAATATATACACATATAAATATAAAAATATTTAGCATATATAAATTTAATGTATACAACATATATAAATATAAAATATATTTTACATATATATGTATGTATGTATGTATCCCACCTGCTGGCACTGAGACTGGAGGCAGAGTTACTCAGTAATTTACTAGGGAAGCAGGTGATCCATCATATAGAGGAGGGGAAAGGAAAAGGAATAAGCATTTATATGATGCCTACTGTGTACCAGGCACTTTAACAAATATTAACTCATTTGAACCTTACAACAATCCTGGTGCTGTTATTATCTCCATTTTATAGTTGAGGAGCCTGAGGCAAACACAAGTGAAGGGCCTTGACCAAGGTCACACAGCTAGTGAGTGAATGAGGATTTAAACTTAGGTCTTCCTTTGAAGTGCTTTATCCCTTGTGCCATCTATCCCCTGAGGGGAAGGCAGTTGCTCCTTGTTCAGTCCCAGAAGGAAAGAAGAACCCTGTACATGGATGTGGTCGTGTTAGTCCATCCCTTCCCATGTCTCTGTTCCTTTCTCTTTCCACCTTTTTGCCCTACTCTTGAGTCTTATGTCCTGATTACAAATCATCACCAATGCAGGTGGTGCAGACAGCAAAGACCAATGGCAAATGTTCCAGTACTAATAGCCTTAATGGAAACATTTATTCCAACAAACACAGTCCCTATACATATTTATGGATTTGTGAGTTTCTTACAAAACTTGTGTGGCCCTCAGGCTGGGAATCACAGCCCTGGAACAGAGAAAGTCAGAGACAGAAGGGACTTTCACTGTGATTTAGTTCTATACAGATTAGGAAACAGGTATATGAAATCACCTTCCTCATCTGATGCCTATTCTCTTCCCTAACCTGGACCCCCAACCCCCAAACACTCAGGCTTCTCTGCTTCTTCTTGGGACCTTCATTTTTCCAACCATGGAAGGGAAAGCTCACAGAACTGACCTGGTACAAACTACTCTACCCCCACACCCCAAAACTGGGCCCCACAGGAAGGCAAAAGGAGAGGAATTGTTCCTAGCAGAATGGGGCTGCTGGAGGAGAGGAAGGAGAAGGAAACCCAGAACAGGAGAAGAGAGTGTTTACAGCTTCCAGAATGGTTATATTTAGTATTGGTGAATTTATGACACATTGTTTGGCTTTCATTCTGCCCTTCTGTACCCCCTTCCCCCATGCCCCCCAACCTAGGCCACTCTGTTGACACAGGAAGTCAAATAATCATAGCCTACTGTTTTCTCCTGCCAGGTGTTCTCTTGCTCCACCTCCTCTCCCCCTCCCCAGTCTCCAAGTTCCCCTTCTCCACAGTTTCTTGTTGCTTTGGGCCTCAGGGCTGGGCCCAGTTGGGATAGAAAGATAGAAAAGTCCCAAGGTTCATAAATCCATTAGATTTATAGCTGGAAAGAACATTAAAGAACATCTAATTTGACTTCCTTCTTTTATTTTATTTTTTCTCAGTAGTATTCCACCTCTCCAAAAACATGTAAAGACAGTCCTCAACATCCATTCCTGCAAGATTCTGCACTCCAAACTTTTTTCCTTCCTTCCTTCTCTCCCTCCCCCCTCTTCAAGACAGCAAGCAACCCAACACAAGCCAAACGTGTAATCTTTTTAAACATATTTCCATATTTATCATGTTGTGCAAGAAAAATCAGACCAAAAGGGAAAAAAGAATGATGGAGAAAAAGCAAGCAAACAAAAAAAGCTGAAAATACTGTGCTTCAATCCACATTCAATCTCCATAGTTCTCTCTCTGGATGCAGATGGCATTTTCCATGCCAATTGCCAAGGAATTGCCTTGAATCATTGCATTGCAGGACTCCCTCATTTTTACAGATGAGGATTAGGGCCAGAGTTTTTTTCTCCCAGTCCCCAGTCTTCTCCATGAAGATGTGGAGTTTACACAGGCAGAACTTGGTGTCATGGACTTCAAGTGCCAATCTACTGCATTGTAATTTAGGAGAGGGGAGACTAGGAAGGAATAACTGAGCAATATAGGAAAGTTTCAAGTAATGTTGAAAAAATATAAAACTTTGGAGTTATTGGATCATACATTTGATGGAAATGAGAGATCTAATCTCATTTTACAGGTGAAAAAAATGACACCTCATGAGGTTTCCACTTTCTCAAAATTACACAGGTAAAATAGGTAGGTGGGGGCAGGACCAGTATTCAGATCCAGTAGCTTTGCCTCTAAATCTTTTTTTTTTTTATTAAAGCTTTTTATTTGTATAACATATATATGGGTAGTTCCCCAACATTGATCTTTACAAAGCTTTCCATTACAAATTTTACCCCAGTCCCCTCCCCTCCCCTAGATGGCAGGAAGTCCACTACATGTTAATAATGTTGAAATGCTTGAGAAGTTATGCAATAAAAATCCTATCTACAAGAAAAAAAAAAGAATCAGAGAAAGGCAACACAATGCAAGCAAATGTCAATAGAGATCATGAAAATGTTACGTTGTGGTCCATATTTCATTTCCCTCTCTCTGGGTGTATATGATTTTCTTCAGTGAACAATTGGAACTGGTTTGAGACAATTCTTTGTTGCAGAGAGCCACGTCCATCAGAATTGATCATCATGTAATACTGCTGTTG
>JAJPUD010027324.1:0-15655 GCA_023553655.1 Myrmecobius fasciatus | reverse complement strand
TTTCTTTTCTTTTCTTTTCTTTTCTTCTCTCTTCTTTTCTTTCTTTTCTTTTCTTTTCTTTTTTATTAACAAGAGAATTTAAGTGAGAGTTGTTGTGAAGATCAAGTAAGACATTTGTAAGGACTTAGGACACTCGGAGCATTTTCCTTTTTTCCTGAACTTTTTCCTTTTAAGCTCATCAAAATCGAATGTCAGTTCCCCCTTACTTAGGGAACTCTTCCTCTCCCCGTTAGAATATAGACACTTCCTCGTGGGCTTTATCACTGTCATCAGTGACTTCTCTATTTCTCTGCATGAGAAACCCTTGGAAGTTCTCTTATTAAAAGTCTCTATTTTGTCTATAAGGTGATACTTAGCGGGGCAGCTAGGGGGCGCTATAGTGGATGGAGCCCCAGCCCCAAAGTCAGGAGGACCTGAGTTCAAATCTAGTCTCAGACACTTAACATTCCCTAGCTGTGTGACCCTGGGCAAGTCACTTAACCCCAACTGCCTCAGCTATATACATATGTATATATACTTGACCCATTTCCTCAATTGTAAAATGGGGGGCAGGTGGGCCAGATTTTTTCTGAGCTCCCCCTCCAAGCTCCAGGTCTGGGGTTCTCTGCTTAGAGAATAAACCAGAGGACGAAAGCCCAGCCAGTGTCCTCCTTTCTGAGGGGAAGAAAAGGAAGTCAGAAGGAAGACTCATCCCCCCGAGTTCCAATCCAGCCTCAGACACTTCCTGGCTCCACCCTGTTTGCCTCAGTTTCCTCATCTGTCAAATGAGCTAGAGAAGGAAATGGCAAAAGCTTTCTTTGCCAAGAAAACCCCAAAGGGCTCCTGAAGAGCCAATGGCTGAATTAGCCAGTTCTCCCTCAGGAGACGGGGGGCAACGGAAGGAACAGGGCCTGAGAAGGGCCGCAGGAGCCCCGAGCAGCCACGAGTCACCCCCCCTTTCCCGGAAGAGGCCGGAGGAGAAGGCCGATGGAGCCCCGCCAGAGAGCTGGAAGGGACCCCGAGGCCCCGACTTCCCGCCAGCTTTGTGGAGATGTCGGAACCGACTCTGCCCGCTAAGGCTGGGTCTCCCCGTCCGGCCCAGGCTGGAGATTCAGGGGCTCACCACCGGCCGATCCTCCTCCTGACCGGCACAGGAGCTCTGACCCCGCTGCTGCTGACCGGTGCGGGTTCGCCCTGTGGCCCAGCGGCTCCCCACTCCCCCCACTTACGCCCATCCTGGAGCAGACCCCTGATGGGCTTAACCCACTGCTCCCGACTCCAAGCTTCCAGACCACTGGCCTCAGCCCCCCCCCCCACTGAGCTTGCAGGCTGGGGTCACCCTCCTTCTTGGCCCCTTCGCAAACCTAAAAGCCACGGCGCGGGTTTTAAAATAGCCTCCCTCAGATAACTAAACACCTCGGCAAAGGCGCACAGCCCGGAGCCGACGGGACAGTTACCTTCGAGGACTGGAAGCGTCCTGGACACTTTCTGCTTAGCCTGGGAGGGCAGAATTATGGCCCGGGCGTGAATTAGCAAAGGGACCCTTGGGGCTGAGGGCCAGGGAGGCTTCCCAGCAATCCCAAAGCTCTGCCAAATGAATGTGCTGTCCGGGAAGGCCGCAAGCTCCTTGGGAAGGCCATGAGCTCCCCGGGAAGGCCGCAAGCTCCCCAGAAAGGACACGAGCTCCCCGGGAAGGCCATGAGCTCCCCGGGAAATGTCACAAGCTCCCCAGGAAGGCCGTGAGCTCCCCAGGAAGGCTGTGAGCTTCCCAGAAAGGCGGCAAGCTCCCCGGGAAGTCCACAAGCTCCCCAGAAAGGTCATGAGCTCCCCAGAAAGGCCGCGAGCTCCCTGGGAAGGCCGCAAGCTCCCCAGGAAGTCCACAAGCTCCCCAGTAAGACCACAAGCTCCCCAGGAAGGCCATGAGCTCCCCAGGAAGTGTCACAAGCTCCCCAGGAAGGCCATGAGCTCCCCAGTAAGGCCACAAGCTCCCCAGGAAGTCCACAAGCTCCCCAGTAAGGCCATGAGCTCTCCAGGAAGGCCATGAGCTCCCCGAGAAGGCCGCGGGCTCCCCAGAAAGGCCGCAAGCTCCCTGGGAAGTCCACAAGCTCCCCAGAAAGGTCATGAGCTCCCCGGGAAGTCCACAAGCTCCCCAGTAAGACCGCAAGCTCCCCAGGAAGGCCATGAGCTCCCCAGGAAGTGTCACAAGCTCCCCAGGAAGTCCACAAGCTCCCCAGGAAGGCCGTGAGCTCTCCAGGAAGGCCATGAGCTCCCCAGGAAGTGTCACAAGCTCCCCGGGAAGTCCACAAGCTCCCCAGTAAGGCCACGAGCTCCCCGGGAAGTCCACAAGCTCCCCAGTAAGGCCGCGAGCTCCCCAGGAAGGCCATGAGCTCCCCAAGAAGTGTCACAAGCTCCCCGGGAAGTCCATGAGCTCCCCAGAAAGGCTGCAAGCTCCCCGGGAAGGCCGCAAGCTCCCCGTTCTCAGAGGTCTTCAAAGCAAGGGCTGGACAGCCACTTGCCCCATTAGCACTGAGGATTTCTGCTCTCCAAATCGCTCCAGTGACATTGCCAAGTGGACCGTAGGGACCCCAGAGTCCAAAGCATCTCACTGGCCCCTCAGCTCCCTCCCGGCGGATATTCAGGGCTCTGTTCTCCAGATGGAAAGAAATAGAACAGAGCAGGTCACCCGCACTCAGCACCAAGCACCGGGAGGACGGGCTCCCAGCTAGAAGGCTCATTGCAAGAGGAAGCAAAACTGGGTGGATGGAAGGCAATGGGTCTCCTCCAAGTCCTCAAAGATCCCCATTGGAGCAAGACCAAGCCGTCCCCAGGAACTCTCCATCTGGGGGTGCTGAATGTCCAGAAGGTCCCCTCAGCAGGAAAGAATTTCCCAGAGTTCATCAAGTGGTCCTACATGGTGGGAAGCCCATGAGGGCAGAGTGGTCGTGGAAAATGGACCACCAGATGTGGATCTTTCCAATCTGAACTCTCTGGGAGAAGACAGAAACCTCCAGATATGGATCTTTCCTATCCAGCCTCAGACACATCCCACCTCTGTGGCTCTGGAAAAGTCACTTAATTTAGGTTTGCCACAGTTTCCTCAAATGCAAAGTGGAATTAACACTAAGAGCATCCATCTTGTAGGACTTTTGTGAGGATCAAATAAGATATTTATAAAGCACTTAGTTGGCGCAGTGCCTGGCACACAGTAGGTGCTCTATAAATGCTCATCTCCTCCCTTCTCCAGAATCATCTACCCTCTTTTGCCTGTGTGACCAACAACTCAAACAGCAGCTGGTCTGGGTTAGTGGTCATCTGGGGCCAGGGAACCCAGCAAATCTGAGTGCTCCCTCCTGGAATCGATCCTTTGACCTTGACCTTACGGCAGCTGAACGTTCTGGTGAAATACAACGTCCAGCAAACACCCAAGCTGAGGTCTCACTTAAACATCATTTGGTCAAGGGCAAAGGAAGCAGGTACAGAAGCTTGCCAGGGGGTGCCAGGGGGTGCCAGGGTGCCAATGTCTACAGCCAGTCTCCCAAGCCACACTGGAGACCAACATTGGGTCCTTTCTCCTTCCTCAAGCAAAGGGGGGGCACGTAGACATGAAGGATAACAATAATGTCACTTTGCAGCCAAGAGACAGAAACATGCACCCTTTGATCCAGTGATCGCCCTTTCTGGTCAAGACAATTGATTGGTGGAGGAAGGGAGGAGCAATGGCTCCTTGTAGATCATTACGGCAACAGCCAGACCATATGATGACCAATTCTGCTGGACGTGGCTCTTTTCAACAATGAGGTGGTTCGGGCCAGTTCCAGTGATCTTTGCTGGACAGTTCCACCTGCACCCAGGGAGGGGACCACAATATAGTATTTTCACTCTTTTTGTTGTTATTTGCTTGCTTTTTTTTCCCTTTTTGATCTGATTTTTCTTGTGCAGAACAATAATTGTGGAAATACATGTAGAAGAATTGCACACGTTTAACATATATTGAATTACTTGCCATCTAGGGGAGAGGGGGCTGAAGGGAAGGGAGGGAGAATTTTGGAACACAAGGTTTTGCAAGGGTGAATGTTGCATATGTTTTGAAAATAAAAAGCTTTAATAAAAAAGAAGGGGAAATTATAAAAACATACTTTGCTTTCCTTTAAAAAAAATGGCTCCTTGTAGGTCACGTCCACCGTCAGATGTGGGCACTCTATCGGCGGATCTATATTTTTTATTTTTGCTTCATTAGTTTTCTTTGTTTTGAGGAAAGGTTGTGTTTGGGCAATGCAGGGTGGGGCAGAATGAATGATGCCCAGAAAATAATGGTATAAAAACGCAAGGCGTCATTCAAACCTGTTCCTTTTAAAAATCAAGAAAAAGAAATCCCTACCTGGGCAAAAAGATTACTAGCGGTACTGTTCTTAATGGCAAGAAACTGGAAACACAACAATAATAATTATGGTTCTTTATATAATGCTTCTGAGCTTGCAAAGCAGGCAACACCCATGATGGCATAACAACCGATAAAACCCTGAAAAGAGACCTTCGTTCAAATCCTGCTGCAGATGCTTGCTAGTTATGTGGTCCTGGACAAGTCACTTCATTTTTCTCAGCCTCAGTTTCCTTCTCTGTAAAATAGGTGTAATAATAGCAACCTACCTCCCAGGATTGTTGTGAGGGTAAAAGGAGATGTTTTTAAAGTGCTCTGTCAATGATAGCTTAATTGACTAACAACCCCCATGTAAAAGGCATCCATAAAAGGTATTATTGCCTTTACGTGACAGATAGCAGAGTGAGGTGGTGAAGAGTCATTTTTCCAGCCCAAGGAAGCTTAGGAAGAGAGACAGAGTGGATATTGGGGTGGAACTGGCCAGGAGCTTGCAGCAGCAATGAGAGGCAGAAAGAAAACCAAAGGGACCCCTAAACCTGTGCCCTGAGCCAGAAGGGGTGCAACTGTGCCGACCACGGTCCAGAGCTAGGTCACTGAGCCAGGGTGGAGAGAGCTGCAGACTCACTCAGGATCTTGCCCAGTACTGAGCACAGAACAAACCCCAGGCTTTCAGCTGTGTGACTGAGCCCAGAAACAAAGATTAACTCAGATCTCAGCTCTAGCCCGTGCAGTGGAACAGCCAGGCAGGAGAACCAGACCGAGACCAAAGAGGAGCCATTAGTCCAGTCCCTCTGAATCTGCAGAGCCCCCCGAGGGGCTGGCAGCAAATGGACCTTTCGAATCTCCAGAAACTTAACTATCTACAAGCTAACAGACCCAACTGGCCCAGTCTGGACCAAGAGGGCAGTAAACTGACTTCTCCCAGATCCCCCCATTTTGGAAGCACCAAAAACTGTGAAAGCAGCAAAAGAACCCCAAAGGACAGAAGCTCCACCTTGAACCCCCCGAGGTGAGCAGGGCCCAATACTAACATGAAGTCCAAAGTCAAGAAATCCACTGGAAGAAGGAGTAAACAAAAAGAGAAGCCAGCCTTAAAGAGAATGATGGCAGGGAAGCTCAAGACACAAAGAAGAAGACTATGATTAGAAACATCTATCAGCAAAGACTCAAAGAAAAATACAGGTTGGGCACAAGCCCAACAAGAATTCCTAGAAGCTATTGGGGGGGGGAGGGAGTATTATCAACTTGGCAGAAAAACCTACTGAAGAAAACAGCTCCTTAGAAATTAGAACCAATCAAGTGGAAGCTAGTGATTCCATGAGACATCAAAACTCAAGAAAAACAAAGTCAAAAGATTAAAGAAAATAGAAGAAAATGCCAAACATCATACAGGAAAAATAACTGACCTAGAAAATAGAACAAGGAAAGATAATTTAAGAATAATAATCAGACTACCTGAAAGCCATGATTTTTTTACCAAACGGTTTTGATGACCGCTGCTTTATAATATAGTTTTAGATCTGGTACAGCAAGGCCACCTTCATCTGCCTTTTTTTTCATTAATCCCCTTGAGATCCTTGACCTTTTGTTCTTCCAAATGAACTTTGCTACTATTTTTTCTAGATCTGTAAAATAATTTCTTGGGAGTTTGATTGGTATGGCACTAAATAAGTAGATTAGTTTGGGTAGTATTGTCATTTTTATTATGTTTGCTCTGCCTACCCATGAGCACTTAATATTTTTCCAATTTTTCAAAACAAATGCAGACAACATTAGGAGGGAAGTATCAAATTGGGAAATCATCTTTACATTTAATGGTTCTGATAAAGGCCTCATTTCTAAAATATATAGAGAATTGTCTCATATATATAAGAATTCAAGCCACTCTTCAATAGATAAGTGGTCAAGGGATATGAACAGACAATTTTCAGATGATGAAATTAAAACCATCTCTAGTCATATGAAAAGTTGCTCCAAATCACTATTGATCAGAGAAATGCAAATTAAGACAACTCTGAGGTACCACTACACACCTGTCACATTGGCTAAAATGACAGGTAAAGATAACGATGAATGTTGGAGGGGATGTGGGAAAACTGGGACACTAATACATTGTTGGTGGAACTGTGAACGGATCCAACCATTCTGGAGAGCAATTTGGAGCTATGCTCAAAAAGTTGTCAAACTGTGCATACCCTTTGACCCAGCAGTGTTTCTACTGGGCCTATATGCCAAAGAGATCTTAGAGGAGGGAAAGGGACCCACCTGTGCAAGAATGTTTGTGGCAGCCCTTTTTGTAGTGGCTAGAAACTGGAAACTGAAGGGATGCCCATCAATTGGAGAGTGGCTGAATAAATTATGGTATATGAGTGTTATGGAATATTATTGCTCTGTAAGAAACGACCAGCAGGACGATTTCAGAGAGGCCTGGAGGGACTTGCATGAACTGATGCTGAGTGAAATGAGCAGAACCAGGAGATCATCATACACAGCAACAACAGTATTACATGATGATCAATTCTGATGGACATGGCTCTCTGCAACAAAGAATTGTCTCAAACCAGTTCCAATTGTTCACTGAAGAAAACCATATACACCCAGAGAGAGAGAAATGAAATATGGACCACAACGTAACATTTTCGTGATCTCTATTGACATTTGCTTGCATTGTGTTGCCTTTCTTTGATTCTTTTTTTTTTTTCTTATAGATAGGATTTTTCTTGCATAACTTCTCAAGCATTTCAACATTATTAACATGTAGTGGACTTCCTGCCATCTAGGGGAGGGGAGGGGACTGGGGGTAAAATTTGTAACGGAAAGCTTTGTAAAGATCAATGTTGGGGAACTACCCATATATATGTTATACAAATAAAAAGCTTTAAAAAAAAAAAGGCCTAAACATCCTAGTTCAAGAAATTATAAAGGTAAACTGCCCAAATGTCTTAGAACCAGAGGGCAAAGTAGAAATTAAAAGATCCCCTAGTCACCTCCTGAAGGAAACCCCATACTTACAACTCTCAGGTAAAGGAAAAATTGCTTCAAACATCCAGGAAGAAAGAATTGAAGTATCAAGAAGCCAGTCAGCATCCCACAAGATTTTGCAGTTAGCACCCAACAGAAGGCTTCTCATACGTTATTCCAAATGGCAAAGAACCTAGGAATACTACCAAGAATAATCTACCCAGTAAAACTAAATACAGTTCCACAAGGAGAAAAATGAATAATGCATAATTAATGAATTGGAGGATTTTCAAGCATTCCTGATTAAAAAAAAAACAGAGCTAATAAAAAAAATCTGACAGTACTCAAGCATGAAAAGGGAAATAGGGGTGAAAAATCAAAAGAGACTAAACAAGTTTGAAATGTTTACATTTCTATATGGGAATATGAAACACGTAATCCCTCAAAACTTTATCATTGTCAGGGATCTTAGAGGGAGTCTAATTAGGCAGAGGGCCTGAATGTGGCTCTATTATGTTTAGATAATCTCAAAAGAATAATGGAAGGGTGGAGGCAAAGTATGCACTGGGAGACAGTGGAAGGGAGAAACATTTCTATTTGTTACCCACAAAACCCACAGGAAGAGATAGAAAAATCCCATTTAAAATAATTACAGACGGTATAAAATATTTGAGAGTCTACCTGCCAAAGCACACAAAGGAACATATAAGCACAATTACAAATCACTTCACACAAAGAAAGACTGAACTAAATTATTGAGAAATACTAATTGCCTTTGGGGAGGCTAAATCAATACAATAAAAATGACGATATTACCTAAAGTAATTTACTTGTGTGCCAAACTAATCAAACTACTAAATAATTACTTTATAGAGTCAGAAAAAAAAACAATCTGGAGGAACAAAAGGTCAAGAATACAAGGGAATCAATGAAAAAAAAATGAGAAGGAAAGGGAACTAGCAGTACCAGATCTCAAACTATATCAAAAAAGGCCTAATCACTAAAATAATCTCGTACTGAATAAAAAATAAAGAGGTCAATGGAACAGATTAGGTACACAATATACAGAAGTAAACACAATATGCAGAAGACTACTAAACCAGCTGGATAAAACCCCAAGATCAAAGCTCACAAGCTACAAGAACTACATTCTTTGAGAAAAACTGGAAAGAGTCTGACAGAAACTAGGCATGGATAGGTCCACCAAGACAAGCTCAAATTCAGTACATGAATTTAGACAGAAGGGGTGATAGAAGCAAATTAAGTGAAGCAGAAAAGAAATTATCTGTCAAATTTATGGATAAGGAAAAGTTCAAGAGATGAGAGGTTTGCAAAAGCTAAAATTAACCATTCTGATTATATAAAATTAAAAAGATTTTATACAAACAAAACAATTGCAACTGAAATTAAAAGTAGGAAACTGGGAAAAAATCTTTGCTGGAAGTTTCTCTCTTCAAAATCATATATATATATATATGCATGTATATATTCATATATATTAATTGAGAGAGAAAAGGGGAGATATATATATATATATATATATATATGCATATATATATATATATATGGAGAGAGAGAATCAAATTTCCAAGAATAAGAACCATTCCCCAATTGATAATTGTTTAAAGGAGATGAATAGGCAGTTTTCAGAAGAAAACATCAGAGCTTTCAATAACCATATTAAAAAGATGGCTCCCTATTAATTAGAGAAATGCAAATTGAAACAAAAGTCTAGCTACAAATTGCAGGGAAGGTGTTGATTCCTACTGGTAGAGAAATTTCCTCACCTGGGAGTTTCCTATCTCAATGAACTTGTAAGTCCAATATCTCTCCCTATCTTCCTGCTCATCTTTTTAAGTATTTATATTTCTAGATACTTAAATACCTATAGCAGTGGCAGGAGGAAAAGGGAAAAAATAAGCATTTATTAAGGGCCTCCTAGGTGCCAGACACTGTATTAAATGATTTACAAATATTATTTCTTTTGATTTTCATAGCAATCCTTTTAGGGAGGTGCTGTTATTATTCTCATTTTATAGATGAGGAAACTGAGGCAGAAATTAAGTGACTTGCCCAGGTTCATAGAGCTAATAAGAGGCTGGATTAGATTCTTCTGACTCCATAGCCACCTCGCTGCTCCTGGGTCAACATAAATTACATATCTTGTCAATGTCCAACAAGGCATTTCTCAAGCTCTGAGCACAACTTTGCCACAAAAGTCCAGAATTTGATGTCGGTCTGTCTGTCCGTCTCTATGTCATTTTCAGCGAACATTTTAACATTCAAATGTATCGGCAACAACAAGGCTATACGAGATAATTCTGATGGACATGGCTCTCTTCAACAATGAGATGATTCAAACCAGTTCCCATTGTTCAGTGGTGAAGAGAGCCATCTACATCCAGGGAGAGGGATCTGAATGTGGTCCACAACATAGCATTTTCACTCTTTCTCTTGTTGTTTGCTTGCATTTTGTTTTCTTTCTCAGGTTTTTTTTCTTGTAGATCTGATTTTTCTTGGGCAGCAAGATAACTGTATAAATATGTATACATGTATTGGATTTGTCATATAGTTTAATATAATTAACATGTATTGGACTTCCTGCCATCTAGGGGAGGGGGTGGGGGGAAGGAGGGAAAAAACTTATAACAGAAAGCTTTGCAAGGGTCAATGTTGAAAAATGACCCATGCATATGTATTATAAATAAAAAGCTTTAATAAAAAAAAATATTCAAGTGTATGTTTCCCATTTGCCAGGCAGGTTACAGTAAGAAAAACTGCAATTAAAATTAGCTATTTCTGCTGGAGCCTGTGGCTGCAATCGCCCCTTCCCTTTCATGGGAAATGAATGGATAACACAGGAAAATCGATGGGTGCTGTTCCCACTCGCCCACCAGCTTGTCTCCAAGACCCGGAGCGGAGGAAACTCAGGTTCAGGGCCTGGCGGCCGTCCTGGACCTCGGAGGGCTGCACCCCTGCTAAGGAGTCCCACATCATCCCCCAAAGATGAGCAGAGGGATCCTGGCCATGTGCCCCAGAGACGCCCACTGGGAGAGCTCTGCCCTTGGAGGCTCCTTCCAGGCCCAGTCCCTGCTGGCTCAGGCTCCTCTTAGAAAAGAAGCAAACATGAATGTGTCTGGGGGAGATGAGGCCGTGGGGCGGTCCCCAGGCCACCCAAGCTGTTTCTCAGCTGCTGGGGCATTTTTCAGTGCTCTGGGAAGCAAATGAAGGCTCCCAGGCCCTTCTGGCTGGGCTTTCGGCAGCTCCCCTTGGTTCCTCAGCCAGGGAGCCCAGGGGCACTGGGGCCCTCCCCGAGGCAGGATGGGCTAAGGAGAGCTGGACATCTCCAAAGGCCAAGTTTGGGAATCCACACCCAATTCTGCATCCAGAATTCAAATTTTAACAGGAAAAAAATCCCAGCGTCCACTCCTCCAGGAGGTTTGGCTTTTCTGAGTCAGCTATGAATTGGGCCAAGAACTGGGCCTTCCTGAGCCCCCCACCCCCAACACACATTAAGGGGAGGTGCTCCAGCTTGGGGAGGGAGAAGGGGCTACCGTGGGGGAGGGGCCGTCACCCCTCTGATTCCTCTAAGTACTACGGGTCCACTTTATTTGAATTTTAATTTTTTGGTCTTAAGCTGTGACTGCTTCAGCTCTGAGGGCACCGGGAAGTGGGCAACAGCTGGCACACTTTAAGGCTTGCTATGCTTTGCTAACATTTCCTCCACGAGTTTCCCAAGTCTAGGTGATCGATCCATCAAGCCTGGATTGGTAGCATTGATCCCTCCAAATGGAACAGTCGGTTCACCTGCGCTAGGAGCAGCTGACTCAGCTCACTCCTTCTCTGCCCGGTCATGTGCCCTTCCACAAGGCAGTGTCCCTCCCCCTCCTCGGCCACAATATCCGCTCCCTCCCCGCCCCGCCGCAGTCCGATGAGGGAGGATCATATCGCGATTATCACATCGAGATCCTATTGTGACGCGAAATCTAGAGCTAGACGGGACCCTAGACGCCCTTCTAGTCTAACCCCTCACTTTAAAGATGGGGAAGCCAGACCTAGAAGGCCGAAAGAAACTCGCCCTGTTAGTGAATGTCTGAGGTGGAATCTGAACCCGTCTCCCCTGTCCAGAAGCCTGTCCCCGAACCGCGACAGTTTTGTAATCTAATCGATACCACTTGTTTCGGGAAAGACTGGCGCAAAAACCATTCCTGTGACCCCACTTACCGTCCCTTTGGCTCCCCAAACAATGGCCCTAACGCCCCAATATCATCTTCCTCTAATATGGACAAGGACTCTCGATTTTGTATCTGTATCCCCGGGGATTAGTATAGTGCCTGGTATACCATAAGTGCTTAATAAATGCTTGTTCGGTCACTTACTTCATACATTCACTCATTCATTCATTCATTTGTTTAGGAGAGGCTCCCAGCCCCCATGAGACATCTTGGGGGGGGGCCCAAGGGACTGAGGAGGCGCCCCACGCCCGGGGATGCCAGCTCATTCTCCGACAACGGCTTGCCCGCGGGCCACATAAAGAACACTGGTGTCCCCACCATAGTCCCGGCTCCAGGGATCCCGCAGCTGGGGGCCGCCCCTCCCGTCCTCCCCCGCCTCCCCTACCTGCCGCGAAGATCTGAGTGGCTACAGCCAAGAAGGCATCAGTCACCACACTCTCCGACTGCAGGGAGATGTTGAGCTGCCGGGCGATGTTCCGGTAGACGTTGGGCCGGATGTATTCCAGCTCATCCCCTGCAAGGAGACATGGGGAGGTGGGTGAGGACCTCACCCACTCAGCATGGCCAGGGCTGGCTACTCAGTAGCCTCAGGGGTCTCTGAAAGCCCTTCTAACTCTCCCTCTGCCATCTCAGTCACACACTTCCATCGCACTTTACAAGAGTCTGGGAGATGGCTCTCCCCAATTTACCGGGTGGGGGGACAGGCTTGGAGAAGTAAGAGGGGCAGGCTTGGAACTCGGGCACTCAGAGACCCAGTCCAGCGTCCCTCCTGTTTCTCTCTGCTGCCATGGGGATGGGGAGCCCCCCACCATACACCCACCTACCCTAGACTCTGCTAATATGACCAGCAAACCCAGCAGGGTCTCCAAGGCCAAGTGGTCTCATGAGGAGAACCCCAAGCCAGAGCTGGGAGATCAGGTTTTGAGGTCAGAGTTCATCATAGCTTGGTAGCCTTCAGCAAATCCCTTAATCCTTTCTGAGCCTCAATTTTCCCATCTGTAAAATGGAGGTCTCAGGAGAGAGTACCCCAAGCAGGAATGGACTGCTTTGGAGGAAGAAGTGTCCCTCCTGCTTCTGAAGATCTTCAGGTAATAATTGTTCCTGGAAGGGGATTCTTGGTCAGATAGAGGCCAGTTTAGTGGATCCCTCCCCACTCAGAGATTCTGAGACTTTGTCTAGAAATCCGGAGTTTTTAACTTTTTGGGGAGGTTGCAGTTGCCTTTGCGGGGGCTTTGGAAGCCTATGGATGGTGCCCTTCTCAGCATCATGATATGAAATGCATTAAAATAAAAGGAAAATTAAAGTTAATGAAAATAAAGAAGGCTCTTTTTCCCTATTTGAGTTCCTAAGCCTTCTGTTGCCTTTGTCGACAGAGCCCTTGGGAACCAGAGGAGCCGGGTCAAGATGATTTCCTAACTCAAGCCCTTGCAGGGACAGTCGATGACCTTTTTAATGTGGTCGCTGAAAACTTTTTCGTTACTTTTCCCAGCAGGCTCACCACATTTCTAGTTCCCTTGGAATCTCTGAAGGGGACAGGGGCATTGTGGGTGACAGCAGACCTTCCCAGAGCTTCCAAACCCCTCCAATCTGTTGTTTCAAATGTGTGAGATCCTTTTGTGCTCTCTCGTTACCAATTACAGAGAAATCGAGGCAGTGGCAGTTACTCGATTTGAATTCACCACCTCTCTGGGCCATATTCATCACTCCATTCAAGCCACCGTGGTGCCTCCAACTTATGGCTTTCTAATTTTTAATGATGCTTAATAAGTTTGTAATGAAATAGTCTAGGGTCCGAGCCTGTGATTTTATTGGCGTGGGAAGTATCTGTATCAGTTACAGTATCTGTAACAAAGTCTTCTGGGTGTTGGGCAGGTAAATGATGAGCCCAAGGTGATCGAGGCAGGACATATCCCTGAACAAAAGTCTTCCTGACTGAGGCTGGCTCTTCTAAAAAAAAAAAAAAAAAAAAAAAAAAAACATTTCTAAAAGCATCGCTCATATCAACAAGTCCATAGCTGCCAGCGTCCTGGGCTATTTACCCAGAGTCCAGATGGAAAGGGACGAGCAGCCAAGTGGACAAGATGAAATTTCATAGCTACCAGCACCAGCTCCAGGAGAAGGAGTTGGGAGTGGGGACAAGGGGAAGGCTGGAGAAGTTGGAACAATTAGCCCTGCCCAACGATGGAATGGAGCTTTGGAAGGTAGTGACCTCCCCATCTGTGGAAATACCCTCGCCAGCTGGCCATTGGCAGAGGAGATTTTTCCATCCGGCAGCAGCCTGGAGCGTCAGGGGAGTCATAATAAGGCAGCAAGTATTCCATCTGACACACGTGCAGGGCTGTGCTGGTCAGTCTGAACTGGCGTGAGCGTCAGAAACCGGCAAACGTGACAAAATCAGGGCTTACTTTGTTTTGTTGACTGTCCCGGCTTAAGAAAGTGACAGAGAAAATATGGATAAATGCAGATTAAATTTAAAAGTCTGTCTGGTGTAGCCGTGTGGTTGTAGGCAAGTCATTTCATTTCTCTGTGTCTCAATTTCCTCCCCTGCAAAATGGTGATAACAAGAGAGAATTTCTGCCCATTTTGGGGGAGAGTCAATTGAAAACATTTATCAGCAGACTCCTACATAAAACCAGCGTGGAGAGAGCCCTTGTAAGTTCACCAGGTGCTCGATTTACTGACGATATTTCAGTGAAGCTTCACGATAAGCTGGTGTATAAGTAATTTAAGTATTGCTACCTCTTTTCTACAGATGAGGAAACTGAGGCACAGAGGTGTCAGTGGGAGGATTTGAACCCAGGCTACTCTGAACTCATTCCACAGGTACACACTGAGTCCACAGAGGAGGCTGAGGCCTGAGGGGATCACTAGTTCTGCACCCTCATGGGAAGCGTGGAGAGTTTGGAGGGAATCCAAAGGAGAAAACGAGAACAATTACTGAGACTAGAAATAGACCCTGGGAGAAAAAGTTAAAGGAAATGGGGTCATTTCACTTAGGGAGGGGGTGTTGGCAATACTCGGTGAGTGATGGTGCAAGGGGCAGCTGGGGCAAGAAGAAATGGGCTGGAGTGGTGAGGGGGACTTTCCTTTTTTAAGTGCCTGAGAATCACCGGGCTGCAGCATCTGGGGAGGGCTGGGAGCTTCCTTTCAGGGGATTCTGAAAAAACCCAATACTTCTCAGCTCCCCCCCCCCAGGGGCCTGGTCCTGTGCAGGTCTACAAAGTGACTAGAACATAAATGCTCATCTGTTTTTGTTTGTTTGTTTGTTTATTCTGAGGCAATGGGGGTTAAGTGACTTGCCCAGGGTCACACAGCTAGGAAGTGTTAAGTGTCTGAGAAGACAAAACACTTGGCAAATTCACGTGCTTCAGAAATCCCTCTCTCCTCATGCAGCGTCCTCTCAGGGAGCGGGGAGTTCTTGATTCTCATTTCTAATTCTATCCCTCCAATCTGCGCCTTCTGCTCTCCCCCCCTCTGGTGGGTGTACGGCAGGCACGGGCACCAAGGCGGAGCAGCCACAGATGCCAGGCTTGGGCCCTCGGATCAAGGCAGGGGGCTGGTCATGAGGGCCTAGACCCTCGGGAGTTCTGAGCCCCGGGGAGATGAGCAGATGGGCAGGATTGCCGGGGGAAAGGCCTGAGCTCCATGGCACTTGGAGGAGTCTGAGCAAGGCCTGGAGCCTCCTGAAGAGGCTGACTCAGCTCCCCAAGGCCCAGGCCATAGGAAGTGCTTAATAAATTCTAATTGGTTAATCAATATTTATTAAGTGCCTACTATGTGCCAGACACTGTTTGGTCTATCATTGCTTAATAAATGCTTGGTGGTCAACCAATATTTATTAAGTTCCTACTATGTGCCAGGGATTATGTTTGGCCTATAAGTGCTTAATAAATGCTTATTGGCCAGTCAATATTTTTCGGCGCCTCCTGTGTGCCAGGCACCGTGCTAAGTGGTGTGTGATGTGGTTACTGAATGCCCTCCCAGAAGCCCTGCCGGTTGGGTTTAGAAGCCGCTCTGTTGATAGGGGAGAAGTCTGGTAACGGCTGTCCCTGCACCCTCTGGGACCAAGGGCCTCCCCTGCCTCCCCTGCCTCCCTGCCTCC
>JAJPUD010027323.1:0-15655 GCA_023553655.1 Myrmecobius fasciatus | reverse complement strand
ATCATCAAAACCGTTTGGTACTGGCTGAGAAATAGAGCAGTCGATCAGTGGCACAGAATAGGTTATCAGGACAATCTAGGCAATAACCTTAACAATTTAGTGTTCGATAAACCCAAAGACCATAGCTTTTGGGAGAATATTCACTATTCGGGAAAAACTGCTGGGAAAATTGAAAACTAGTGTGGAAGAAATTAGGGCTTGACCCATACCTAACACCACATACCAAGATAAAATCTAAATGAGTTCATGATCTAGGTATAAAGAGGGACTGTTTAAGCAAGTTAGAGAAACGCAATATAGTTTATCTCTCAGACCTGTGGAGATGAAATAAATTTATGTCCAAAGAAGACCTGGAACTCCTAATTGAACACCAGATGGATAATTTTGAGTATATTAAATTAAAAATTTCTGTACAAATAAAACAAATGCAGACAAGATTAGGAGAGAAGCATCAAATTGGGAAATCATCTTTACATTTAATGGTTCTGATAAAGGTCTCATTTCTAAAATATATAGAGTATTGTCTCATATATATAAGAATTCAAGCCAGTCTTCAATAGATAAGTGGTCAAGGGATATGAACAGACAATTTTCAGATGATGAAATTAAAACCATCTCTACTCATATGAAAAGTTGCTCCAAATCACTATTCATCAGAGAAATCCAAAGTAAGATAACTCTGAGGTACCACTACATACCTGTCAGATTGGCTAAAATGACAGGAAAAGATAACGATGAATGTTGGAGGGGATGTGGGAAACTTTGGACACATACATTGTTGGTGGAACTGTGAATGGATCAAACCATTCTGGAGAGCAATTTGGAGCTATGCTCAAAAAGCTATCAAACTGTGCATACCCTTTGACCCAGCAGTGTTTCTACTGGGCCAAAGAGATCTTAGAGGAGGGAAAGGGACCTACATGTGCAAGAATGTTTGTGGCAGCCCTTTTTGTAGTGGCTAGAAACTGGAAACTGGAGGGATGCCCATCAATTGGAGAGTGGCTGAATAAATTATGGTACATGAATTTTATGGAACATTATTGTTCTGTAAGAAACGACCAGCAGGACGATTTCAGAAAGGCCTGGAGAGACTTGTATGAACTGATGCTGAGTGAAACGAGCAGAACAAGGAGATCATCAAACACAGCAACAACAGTATTACATGATGATCAATTTTGATGGACATGGCTCTCTGCAACAAAGAATTGTCTCAAACCAGTTCCAATTGTTCACTGAAGAAAACCATATACACCCTGAGAGAGGGATATAAAATATGGACCACAACGTAACATTTTCATGATCTCTATTGACATTTGCTTGCATTGTTTTGCCTTTCTCTGATTTTCTTTTTTTCTTGTAGATAGGATTTTCCTTGCATAACTTGTCAAGCATTTCATCATTATTAATATGTAGTGGACTTCCTGCCATCTAGGGGAGGGGAGGGGATTAGGGGTAAAATTTGTAATGGAAAGCTTTGTAAAGATCAATGCTGGGGAACTACCCATACGTATGTTATACAAATAAAAAGCTTTAATAAAAATAAATAAATAAAATATTCTTAAAGAGTTTAAAAATAAAATTGGAGAGATGTCACTAAATGAAGAATTGAATAAACGCACTTGATTTAACCATAGTGGTTGTTATACATTCACAATGTTTAGATAGTTTGTAGCGTACTCTGTTGCTTTCCCATATACACATTAGAAGTCCCTAAAAGGACCTGGAGATGTGGGATAACCAGAAAAGATTTGTTGGAGAGTTGTTTTTAACTATCTTCATCTATTAGAACAGTTGTCAGGATGAAGAGGGAACTGGGTTGTTTTTCTTGACTCACGGTGGTAAGTCTAAGAGCAAGGGGTAGAAATTATAGTGTCAGATTTTGGCTTCATGTACACAAAGAAAAAAATTGATTTTCAAATAATTAAAGTTACCCGGACTTGAAATGAACTTCCAGGATAAGTAGGGATATTCCTGCCAATAGAGGTCTTAAAGTAGTGGTACAATGGTTAGGATGCTCTAAGAAGGGATTCTTTTTCACATATGGATCAGGCAGATGACCTTTCAGTTTCTTTCCAATTTTGAACTAGTGCTTTTGAGAAGAAATTAATATTCTCTGCTTATCCCTATTGCAACATAGCACAGTAAATTTGACCTCTGATAAATATGGCTTTAATGACCCTGTTTGAATCCCTTACTTCACTGTGGGTGCTCCAGAGAATGAGTGTACTTGTATTAGTTGAGGGATTTCTGCACTTGCTTATACCAATGAAATGCCATGTCCAGTACCTTTCCTTACCATGCTTTTTGATAGCATTGATTGAATGATTTTGTTCTGTTTTGTTTTCCTTGTTATCCTAAATCTGTTGTATTACTGGGTGTTTTCAATTTCAAATTTTAAAAATATGCATGGAAGCGTGTTGACAATTCTATATTCAAATGTCTTCTCTAAATATTCACATGCCCTCTTCTATTTTACTTGTTCACTTTAAAAATAAATTATTCTTTGTATTAAAAAAAATTTTTCCTCCCTTCTCCCCACTCCCTCCCCTAGATGGCAGGAAGTCTAATACATGTTAATTATATTAAAATACTTAACATATCAAATATATGTATACATATTTATACAGTTATCTTGCTGTACAAGAAAATCATATCTACAAAAAAAAAAAACTGAGAAGGAAAACATAATGCAAGCAAACATCAATCAATAGAGAGTGTGAAAATTCTATGTTGCAATCTGCACTCAGTTCCCACAGGCCTCTCTCTGGGTGTATATGGCTTTCTTCATATTGAGCAATAAAGAGTGGTTTGAATCACCTCATTGTTGAAGAGAACCATGTCAATTAGAATTGATCATCACATAGTCTTGTTGTTGCCATGTATAATGATCTCCTGGTTCTGCTCATTATACCCAGCATCAGTTCATACAAGTCTCTCCAGGCCTCTGTGAAATCATCTTGCTGGTCGTTTCTCACAGAACAATAATATTCCATGATATTCATAGACTATAGATTATTCAGCCATTCTCCAATTGATGGGCATCCATTCAGTTTCCAGTTTCTAGCCACTACAAACAGGGTTGCCAAAACCATTTTTGAACATGTGGGTCTCTTTCCTTCCTTTAAGATCTCTTTGTGGTATAAGCCCAATAGAAACACTGCTGGGTCAAATGGTATGCACAGTTTGCTAACTTTTTCAGCATAGTTCCAAATTGCTCTCCAGAATTTTTGGATCCATTCACAATTCCACCAACAGTGTATCAGTGTCCTAGTTTTCCCACATCCCATCCAACATTCATCATTATCTTTATTTTACAGATGTAGAAAAAATAGTAGAAAAGTTCATTTGAAAGAACAAAAGGTCAAGAATTTCAAGGGAATTAATGAAAAATAAATGCTGATGAAGGTGGCCTTGCTTTACCAGATCTAAAAGTATATTATATAGCAGCGGTCATCAAAACCATTTGGCATTGGCTAAGAAATAGACTAGTCAATCAGTGGAATAGGATAGGAGCACACTACAAACTAGGCAATTACTATAACAATCTAATGTTTGATAAACCCCAAGACCACAGCTTTTGGGAAAAGAACTCACTATTTGACAAAAACTGCCAGTAAAATTGGAAACTAACATGGAAGAGATTAGGTCTTGACCCACCCCTAACACCACATACTAAGATAAGCTCTAAATAAGTTCATGATTTAGATATAAAGAGTGATACTGTCAGCAAATTAGAGGAATATAGGATAGTTTACCTATCAGACCTATGGAGAAGGAAGGAATTTGTGTCCAAAGAAGAACTGGAACACCAGATAGATAATTTTGATTATATTAAATTAAAAAGTTTTTGTACAAACAAAACTAATGCAGATTAGAAGGGAAGCAATAAATTGAAAATCATCTTTACATTTCCAGTTTCTGATAAAGATCTAATTTCTAAGACATATAGAGAATTGGTGCATATTTATAAGAATTCAATCTACTCTCCAATCAATAATTGATCAAAGAATATGCACAGAAAATTTTCAGATGTTGAAATTAAAACTATTTCTAGTCATATGAAAAGGTTCTTCAAATCAATATTGATCAGAGAAATGCAAATTAAGACAATTCTGAGGTACCACTACACACCTATCACATTGACTAAGATGACAGAAAAAGATAATGATGAAAGGTATCTTTTTTACATTTGTTTTGTAAGGTGTTATATGCTTTTTCATTTCATCAAATCCATTTTTAAGCATTTATATGCTTTTTTCTATTTTGTCTTGCAATGTTCTCATTTCCTTTCCTTGATTTAATTCTAACTCACTTTTAGGATCCTTTATGCAATCTTCCAAGAAAGCCTTGTGAAATAGAGACCTGCTTAAATCTCCCTTGGGGGCTTTTTCTAGAGTTGATTTGCCTTTCAGAACCTCAGGATTTGAGTTCTGTTCTCTCTCTTCATAAAAGCTGTCTGTGGTGAGAGTTCTTTTTGGATTTTTGCTCATTATTTTAATACTTAATGTCTGCTCTTAACAAAAAAGGAGTGAAAGCTTCTTTAGTTTATACGAGAACAGTTGTGCTGATGGATTTCCAGGGTAAATACATCTAGATTCCCTTTTTCCTGGGTCTCAGTTTCAGTTTGCTTTTGTAGCAAATCTGCCAAATCACAAGCTTGCAACCAGGACAGAATACCTTAAGAGGCTCATAGAAGATTCCCAGATGTAATGATACTTTGATCCAGTCTCCTCAAAAACAAAAACAAAAAACAGAAAACAGCAAGTACAAATGATGAATCCAGATTTTTATGCATGGTATTAGATGACTTGAGAGCTTTTTTTTGAAATTAGTCATTATTAACTCTTGTTATCAATGACATTTCATAATCTCAAATTGAATCTACCACTTTTGTTTAATTTTGATATTCAGCCCAAATACATTCAGCATAAAATAATTCAATTCAATTTATCATACAAATCTCAATTGCATATGTACTTATTTTTAAACATACAGCCAATTTTGTGATTTCATTTAGGTAGAAGAAAAATATAAAGATGACCTATGGGAGTCTGAAACTTGAAGTAAACTTTCTAACTTGATGTGAATCAGCATTTTCAACATAAAGTTTTCAGTGGATAACTCAAAATGACTGAGCTACTGAGTGGCTAAATAATTTGTACTTGTTCACATGACTACTATGTCAGAGGTAAGATAAACTTAGTTCTTCACTGAACGTCAAACTCTTTATCTACTAACACTGCTATTTCATGATATATAATAAATGTTTAAAATAAAATTCCCTTTGTTCCAAGAATTTACATTAATTGCTTCCCCATTTTCTATCAATTTGGAAATTTAATGATTTGTTCTCCTTTAAATAAAATAGTTTGCCTTAACATTATTTATTATAAAAATCATAATGTTATTTAAAGAAACTTAAGAAAAATGTTAATCTCTTTCAGTCATAATATAATTTAAATTCTCTCTTGAAAACTTCAAACACATTAACCAATAAAATATGATTTACAATATTTTAAACACTCAATAAGCAATTTTACTGAGTTGTAATAGTTTTTGTTTAGAAATCCATTGCCAATAAAAAAATTCCTTTACTGAAAATTTGTAATTGTAGCAATTCTAAATTTCTGTATTTATATTTGAAATTGATAACCCTAAATATTTTTAAATATAAGAAAATCAAGTAAAGCATGTAATGATATTGATCCAGAGATTTCTGAAAACCCACAACTCATTCTCATTTGAAATAGGTTAATTAAAATTTAGGCTTAACAAAAAATTACCATTTTGTGGCAAAAATTCACATTGTGCCAATGTGCGATAAGCTTAGATGATATAAATGCAGAACAACATAAAAAGCACACCAAAATTTTTGGTGTTGTGGAGGTAGATTTACTTTGATTGTTTGTTTGTTTTTGGAAGGCATTTGGGATTAATTGAATTGTTCAGGGTGACACAACTGGTGTATATGTATATGTATATACATGCATACATATATATATATATACATACACACACATATATATTTAGAACATTTATTTCACCTGTATCACTTTATCCATTTCCAGAGATCCATTCTTTATTTAAAGAATTTCAAGGGGAAGAGAAATCCCTATGTTTCTTCTTTGTTGGACATTATATTATCATAATATGTAGTTTTGGTTGTGCATATGTTTTAACTGTCTCTGGATACTTCACATTATTTCATTTTTTAAACCGATTTTTCAGTGCCTCACTATATTCATCATGTTCATTATTTCTAAAACTAACATTTCAGAGCATGCATGAATGAACAATTTGTTTATACATTCCTCAATTATTGCATTTATTTCCTGTCCAATTCTTTGCTATTTCAAAAAGTATTGTTGATATTATAATATATTTGGGATGCTTCTTTTTATCATGTCTTCTCACGTTGTTTACCCAGAAAGATTATATTCAATGGTTTTAGAAACTTTAGCAACTTTATTTGCTTTCTAAAATGCTTGTACCAATTTATAGTTTGAGTTTATCTTTCCACAATTTATCAAATAATAATTTCCCCCCTTTTGCAACAAATTTTATAGATGAGATAATAATCAGTATTATTTTGTTTTCATTTTAAACTATTGCTCATTATATGAAACATTTTTTCCCATATAGTTGTTAAGAGTATGCATTTCCCCCCTTTATGGACTGTTGGTATATATGCAAACACCTATGCATTCAAAAATGATGTTTTTATTATATAACTTTGTGAATATTCCATATACATTCTACATCACCTCCTTATAAAAGACAGTTTATTTTACTAGTCAAATACCTTCCTGCTTAACCAGATTTTATTTCACAATTTTTTTTTCTATTTCAAATAAGAAAAGTAATTTTATATTTTGTAATTTCCTACATCCTCTTTTTAGTTAAGAATTCACTCTTACTTTTAGCCATGAAAAATAGATCTGATTCTCTTCTTTGTATTGTATTATGTTTAAGAACACATATAAATTCATTGTGAAAATATCATAAAATATAACATAAGATACTAGCTTTGCCTTATTTTTTGCCACAGTACTTTCTATTTATTTTCAGTAACTTATCAAATAGAATTCTCCCCCCAACATGCATTTTAGTACTACACTTTTAAATGTCATTATTTTTATTATTTCTCATATAGTCAAATCTATTTTTTCTATTAAAATTGTGTTGATGTTTTCTATATAATGTAGCTTAAATACTAGAAATGCTGCTTTCCCATCATTCCTTACTTTTTCTACTTTCTTTCCTTTGATATTTTAGATTTCTTTGATTCTTCAAATCAATTTATTATTTTATAAAAACCTGGAAAATATTATTTTGTTAATTTACTCATCAAAATAAAAATTATTTTAAGTAAGATTTTATATTGTTTCAATGTAACATTTGAAAATACTTTGGTAGATTAACCTTTTGTGTATTTTATGCATTTGTATTTTTTTTAAGAATTTCCCTTACTTTTATTATTTCATGTACTTCTGTGGGCTTATTTTTTTTTAATTTACTGGAGTTATTACTTATGACCTTATCTTTGTGATCCCTTAGAATTTAAATAAACCATCAATTCCTCAAGAAATAAGACATTTTGTCTTTTATTTTCTTGAATTTTTGTCTTTAAGTGCTATTTCCTTCTATCTCTATCTTTTCTTATTTAAATTTTTAGGATTGTGACATGTATGTCATTCAATAGTTGGGAAAAAGAAAATGCAAACCAAGTTCTTAAGATTCTACTCTCTCTTCAGGGAACATAGTGCAATGGAAGGACACCTGGTTTTGTAGAAAAAGATCGCTCCTGAGCTTGAAATTCATTCTGTGATTTGCTACCAGAAAGTAATGATTTCATGTTCCTATAAACTCTATATCAAAGTTGATATTTCTTTCAAATCAAGCTGCTGGTAGATTGTAGATCACCTACAAAGGAAATGCAGTTTTTAATTGTAAAACTTCTGGCATATATCCAATAAAACATTACAGTGTTTCAATGACTCAATGGCTACATAACATGAATAACCCTTGAAGAAAAGAATACAACTTGTTTACACTTCTGTGACCCTTGCTCTAAGTACAAATCAGCTCTGTTGTTTTGACATAAACTTTTGATTTTTTTTTCATTTTATATACCACTTCATTATTTATTTGTTGTTAAGATTTTAAATGAAATTAATTTGATAATTTTACCTGATTGTCTATGGTGGAGTTGGTATTTCATTTTCTTTTATTTTTGAATTTGAACAATTTATTTAATATTTTCCTCAGTTATATTCAAAAAACAAAAAGAAAAAAGATCTATTTGTTTTAACTTTGAGTTCTAGCTTCTCTCCTTTATATCGATCCACAATTGAGGAATCACATATATTCCTTCAAACTGCCATAATAATAAAAAAAAAAGTTCAGCATCCATCTATGCATGAATGTAAACAGATAAACCTTATTAAGTCCCTTATGATATCATTTTCTTGATTACATCTTTATGGTTCTCCAGAGTCCATTCAATTCATTCATTCATCATGAATAATTGAAAATCTTTATTTCATTGAACCACCATCTTTTTCTCTAAAAGATTATACTCAGTTTTGCTGAGTAGATAATTCTTGATTGCAAATCTAGCTCCACTGAATATCTAGCATATAACATTCCAAGTCTTGCACTCCTTTAATGCAAAAGCTGCTAAATCTTTTGTTATCCTGACTGTGGTTTCACTATATTACAATTGGTTCTTTCTGGATGTTTGCAATGTTTTCTTCCTGACTTGGGAGTTCCAAAATTTGGCTATAATATTACTGGGAATTTCTTTTTGGGGTCTCTATCAGGAAGTGATTGGTGGATTCTTTCAATTTTTATTTTGCCTTATGCTTTTAGAATATCAAGACAATTTCTGATCATGACTTTCAGCTAGACAAATAATTTTTAAACTATCTCTTGTGAATCTATATCCACGATTCGTTTTCCAATTATATATTTCACATCTTTTCTATTTTTTCATTTCTTTGTTTTTGCTTTATTTCATTTTTATTTCTTATAAAGTCATTAACTTCCATTTGTCCAATTCTAATTTTTAAGGAATTGTTTTCCTCATTGAACTTTTGTACTTTTTTTATCAATTGGCCAATTTTGCTTTTGAAGGAATTCTTCTCTTCATTAGCTTTGTGTATTTGTTTTTGCATTACTATCATGTCTTTCCCTAATTTTTCTCTATCTCTCTTACTTTACTTTAGCCAAATTCTTATTTTTCTCTGAAATTTTAGATGTATGATCTTTGACTTTTTTTGTCATCTTCTGAGTTCTTTTCACCTTAGTAACTTTCAATTTTTTAAAATATTTTTTCTTCTGTCTGCTCATTTTCCTAGCCTATTGCTTGGCTTTTAATTCTTTGTTAAAATAAAGTTCTCTTTCCAATGTGGAGGGTGCTCTTTTTTTGGGGGGGTAGAGAGTGCAATGTCCCAAGCTTTAGAGGTTTTGTTTAGCTGTTTTCAGAGATTATTCTAAGGAACCTGTCCAGAAGCATTCTTTTGTATCCTGGAGCTATGAGATGTGTGTCTCATGCACTGTAGCTGAAATATCTAGAATGCTGACTGAGGCTGGGGCTGCAGTGGCATGGTCTTCACTGGTATTGCCCACTGGGCTCCTACTATGGTTTCACAGACTTTTTCTGCTGAGCTTCCAAGTTCTCCTTTGGTGTCTTTGGGCTAAGAAGTCTGGAAGTCAACAATACTTCCAATGATTTAGAGGTCAGAGATATGGCCCAGGTAGGGGTTGCATTGTTGTGTATATACACACTGTATACACACTGCATGTTGAACTCCCACTTTGTTGTCATAGATATTTTATGCTGTTCATCTAAGCTGCTTTTTAGGGTACTCTGGTATTCTCAATTCTATTTAAAGTCATTATTGAAAGGAATTTGGGTAGTTTGAGGAAAAAGTTGGAGAGCTCCAGCCTTTACTTAGCCACCTTGGCTCTGCTCTCCACTTTATTTTTGAACTTTCTTCTGAAATCATTGAAACAATTTTCTCCAATGAATAAAGAGGAACATTGCCTTAATGAATCCCCTTGATCTCAGTTGAAAAATTGAATAAATATATTTCACTTAAATTGTACTCTCCCAGCAATCTGTAATAATCTAATAACAAATAAATCAGATAAATTATTCTATGAAATAGCTGATTGACATGAAGATGAATTGAAGAAATCAATTCCTTAAGGTTTCATTTATGTAGCTACCTTTGTTGAACTTAGCCACAAAAATTATCTTATTTATGATTATGGTCTAAATAATTCCCAGATGTTTCACACACTGATACCACCTGTTGGAAAAAAAATAAAATAGCTAAACTAATACTTCAATAACTCAATTTAATAAAGTACTGATCTGACTCAATATTTGACAAAAATTGCTGGGAAACTGAAAAATAATGTCAGAAATTCAGGTTAGACTATTAAATATTATCCCATAGCAAAAGAAGATCAAAATTGGAACATAATTTGGCCATGAATAATGATAGTATAAGCAAATTTGGATAACAAAGAATAATTTACCTATCAGATCTTTAAATAAGATAGGAATTTATGACAAAGAAAGAACTAGAGAACATAATAAAAGTCAAAATAGACAATTTTGATTATGTTAAAATAAAAAGTTTTGTTACAAACAGAACACAAATAAGATTAAAAGACAAGTATAAATTCAGGGGAAAATTTGCAACCAGTATTTATGATAAAATTTTCATTTTAAAAATTTATAAATAACTATCTCAAATTCATAAATATAAAATTCATTTCCCAATAGGTAAATGGTCAAAGGATTTGAACAGACAATTTTCAGATTATGAATTTAAAAGCATCTTTAGTCTTATAAAAAAAATGCTTCAGATGACAGAACCAAGATATGGCAGAGTAGATAGATCTTTTGAGTTCTTCCAGGCTTCACTCAGAATTAATAACAATTCAAGGATCTCTATTAGTTATTGAGTGACAAAACCCACAAATATTTGGAGTGTAACAAATTTCCAGGAATATATATTTTGGAAGAACTTCATGAAAGGTCTTTCTCAACTGGGGAAGGGGAAAGGCATGCCAGCACAGGCACAGCAGATGAAGTTGCAGGACACAATGTGCTGAGATTCTAGTGGGAATCTTTTAGCCAGAAGACAGAAGCTTTGGCTACTTTGTCCTGGTTGAGAAGTGTTTCAGCAGACTAGCTGTGAAAATTCCTCTACAAATACAGAAGGCAAATACTGAGTCCCTAAACTCCAGCCTAACAAGCAGAACTTGATTTTACCCACTCAAGATGAAAAGGAAGTTAGCACACTGCCCCAGGGCAGTGTGAAGTTACTGTTGCCTGCAGAGAAAACTTGGGGCAATCTTTTTCCATAATAGCAGACCTCAACTTTTTAAAAATGAGCAAAAAAGCAAAAAGGAGCCTGAACATATATAGCTATTATGGAAACAAGGAAAATCAGACCTGGAATCTTGAGAAGAGTAAAGGAAAAAAGTCTCCAGATAAAGCTTCAAAGGCTGATATGACTTATTCCCCAACTCAAAAAGCTCTCTTGGAAGAATTTTTAAAAAATAGATTCTTAAAATATAATTAGAAGAAAAATGTGAAAAGGAATGAGAGCACTGGAAAAAGAAACACAGGAAATGTTGGAAGAAAATCACTCCTTAAAATAATTTTGGTGAAATAGAAAAAGAAAATAGATTTTGCAAAAGCAAAAATAAAATACTCCTTAAAAACATAATTGGTGAAAGAGAAAAAATACAATGAACAAAACAACTCATTAAAATTTCAATTGGCATAATACAAAACAAAATGAAAAAGCTGACTGAAAAAAATTACTAAAATTAGAATTGAACAAAGGGAAGTAAATGATTCAATGAGAAATCAAGAATCAGTCAAAAAAATGCCAGAAAATGTAAAATAGTTCACTGGAAAAAACAATTCACCTTGAAAATAGTTCCAGGAGAGACATCATAAAACTATTGGGCTAAATCAGAACAATAATGAAAAACAAAATCCTAAACAACATCTTTCAAAAAATCAATCTGATGTCCTAGGACAAGAGGGAAAGATATTCATTGAAAGAATCCATCAATCACCTCCTGAGACCCCAAAATGAAAACTGCAAAGAATATTGCAGCAAAATTTGAGAATTTTCAGATCAAGAAGAAAATACTGCAAGCAGACAGAAAGAAATAATTGAAATACCAAAGAGTCAAAATCAGTATTACCCAATAACTATAACAAATAGCCAATAAAGCTTCCACTTTAAAGGACTGAAGAGCCTGCCATATGTTATTTCAAAGGGGAAAGAAACTTGGGCCATTGCCAAGAATCATTGAGTCAGCAAAATTAAGCATTATGATTCAGGGAAAAGATGGTTGTTTGATGAAATAGGGGACTTTATTTTTGATAAAAAGCATAGAGCTGAATAGAAAATTTGATCTTCCAAAAAGAAAACTCAAAAGTAGCATAAAAAGGTTAAAAAAGGGATGAAAAAAAAATTATTCTTTTTAAAGATTAAAATGTTTACTCCCCTATATGGGAAGAAGGTATTGAGAGCTATATTTTAATAGTTATGTATACTTATAGGGTATAGGTATAATTTGACTTAACTGTGATGATATAAGGAAGGAAAGGGGGAAAGGAAAAAGAAAAGTATAATTTGGGGAAAACAAGATGGCAGGAAATACAGAGTGATTTTAGCCATGAATGTGAATGGGACAAACTCTACTATAAAATGGAAGTGGATAACAGATTGGACTAAAAATCAGAATCCTATGATATATTATTTACAGGAAATAAATTTAAAGCAGCATGACACATTCAGAATATGGATAAAAGACTGGAGTACAATCTATTAAACTTCATCTGAAGGAATGAAAAAAAAAAAGCAGGGTATCAATTCTGACCTCAAATCAAGAAAAAGTGATAATTTGTCTAATTAAAAAAAGATAAGAAAACTATACATTGCTAAAAGGTACCATGGATAATGAAGTACTATAGAGTCTAAACATATGCTAATCAAGTAGCATGGCCTTCAAATTCCTAGAGGAGAAGAGAGTGAAAGAAGAAATATAAAGCAAAATTATACTAATGAAGTATCTCAACTTTGCTCTCAGAACTAAAAGATCAAACCACAAAGTAAATAAGAAAGAAGTTAACGAGGTAAATAGAATTTTAGAAAAGTTAGGTATGATATCCTTTTGGAGTAATTTAAATTTGGAGCCAGAAAGGAGTATACTTTTTGCTCAGCATTATATGGAACCTACACAAAAATTGACTATATGTAAGGGTGTAAAAAGCTAAAAATCAAATGCAGAAAAGAATAAATATTAAAGTAATCTTTTTTTCAGATCAGGATACAATAAAATTACATGTAATAAGGGGCCCGGGAAAATACATCAAAAATTAATTGGATAATAAATAACCTGATCCTAAAGAATTAGTGAGTAAAACAAGAAGTCATAGATGCAATTGATAATTTCATCCAAGAGAACGATAATAATGAGACAAAATACCAAAATGTATGGGATGCAGCCAAATTAGTTCTTAAGGAAGTTTTATATTTATGGCTGCTTAACTGCATGAAATAGTGCCAGATGGATTTATATGTGAATTCTACCAAACATTTAAAAAACAATTATTTCCAATATTATGCAAACTATTTGAAAAAATAGGGAAGGGAGGAGTTATGACACAAATATGGTGCTGATACCTAAAACAGGTAGGGTCAAAACAGAAACAGATAAGTATAGAGCAGTTTCTCTAATGAATATTGATGCAAAAATCTTTAATAAAATATTACTAAATGGAATGTAGGAAGTTATCACCAGAATAATACATGATAACTATATAGGGTTTATATCAGGAATGCAGGGCTGGTTCAATAATAGGAAAACCTATTAGCATAATTGACTATATCAATAACAAGTTAGCAGAAATCATAACAGTATCTCAATAGATGCAGAAAAATCATTTGCTAAAACCACCAAACCATTATTTTTAAAACACTGGAAAGCAAAGGAATAAATGCAGTTTTCCTTAATATGATCAGTAGCATTAATTTAAAACCATCAGAAAGCATCATATGCAATGGAAATAAACTAAAATCATTCCCAGTAAGATCACAGGTGAAACAAGATTGACTCCATTCCAATTACTATTCAATTTTCTATTATACATGTTATCTTTAGTTATCTAAGGGAAGAAAAGGAAGCAAAGGAATTAGAGTAGGTAATGAGAAACAAAATTATCACTCTTTGCAGATGATATGTTGGCATACTTAGGGAATCATCTAAAAACTACTCAAAACAATTCACAACTGTATCAAAATTGCACGATACAAAAAATCCATATAAATCATCAGCATTACTTTATGTTACCAAGAAAGTTCAGTAGCAGGAGATACAAAAAGAAATTCAATTTAAACTAACTATAGATAACATAAAAGTTTGGGGAATCTACCTGACAAGACATAGCCAAGAACTATATAAACACAAATACAAAACACTTTCTACACAAATAAAATCAGGTCTAAATAACTGGAAAAATATCAATTGTTCACGAATAGGATGAGCTAATAGAATTAAAATGACAATATCATACCAATTAAACTGCCAAGAAATTGCTTTATATAGCCAAGAGGTGGAGAGTAACAAGACTTTTCTTCCTGTTTCCTGGCTTCCCTCAGATCAATACCAGATCAAGTCTCTGAACAGGTTTTGGGATGACAGAAGACACAAATATTTGGAGCGTAATAAACTGTCAGCAGAAGATATTTTGCAAGAACTTCAGGAAAGATCTTTGTCAAGCAAGCAGGGAAGAGAGGTTTGCAATCCACAGCAGGTACAGCACCAAGAAACTAATGTGGAGAGTTAGAAAAAAATAATAACCATGTTCATTTGGAAGATCAAAAGATCAAGAATTTTAAAGAATTCAAAGAATTAACTCAAAAAATGCCTATGAAGGTGACCTGTCACAGATCTGAAATTATAATAAAAAGTAGCAGTCATCAAAACCATTTGGTACTGGCTAAGAAACTGAGTAATCAATTAATGGAATAGGTTACATTCACAAAACACAATAGTGATTTACTACTGTAATCTAATATTTGATAAAGCCAAAGACCCTAGCTTCTAATAGGATTCACTATTTGACAAAAATTTCTTTGGAAAATTTAAAAACAGTATGGCAAAAACTAGGTATTGAGCAACACCTAACAGCCTTTATCAAGGTAACTTCTAAATAGGGTCATGATTTAGAAATAAAGAGTGATAATATAAGATTAAGAAAACAAAGGATAGTCTACCTCTCAGATTTGTGGAGAAGAAAGGAATTTGTGGCCAAAGAACAATTAGAATCATGAAATACAAAATGGAGAATTGTGATTATATTAAATTAAATGTGTTTTTTAAATTATTTTTTGTTTTTGTTTTGTTTTGTTTTGTTTTTGTTTTACATATAAAATCAATGTAGCCAAGATTAGAAGGGAAGCAAAAAACTGGGGGAAATTGTCTATATCCAAGGATTCTGATAAAGGCCTCATTTCTAAAATATATAGATAATTAGTTCAAATTTATAAGAATACAAACCATTATCCAATTGATAAATGGTCAAAAGATATAAACAAATAATTTTCAGATG
>JAJPUD010027322.1:5257-15658 GCA_023553655.1 Myrmecobius fasciatus | reverse complement strand
TCAAATCCTGCAAGTTGCAGTATTTTTGTGCCCCCAAGAGAAGGGGGGTGGAGGGGCCAGGCTGTAAATGTTCTTAGCAGATACCTCGCAGCCACAGGTGCAGGTAGGGGTCAACCTAGGAGCCTTCTGACGTGGGTATCTCTGTATTACCTCAAGAGTTCTGGTGAAAAGGTCGGGGCGTGATTCTCCTGTTTCATTTAAAAATATTAAGGGTCCTAAAGCTACCTGTTTGGCTTTTTCTTTTTTGGCGGGGAGCGTGTAGTAGGAAGACGGATACATTTTAAAGTGACTTTCTTCCTACTTAGATTCAAAGTTGATTGTTTTTCTTTTTCTAGGATTTCTTACAAATAAAAGGTGTTGCTTTGTTTATAAGTGTCTCTGGTAATTTCTCATGGGTTGGCTTGCTTGGGGTAAGAATAACCTGAGTGCAGTATGGCCCAGTGGGGAGAGAGCTGGGTGTGGGAGTCAGGAAGGACTGGGTTGTTTTAGCTGTGGGACCTTGGGCTTCAGTTTTCTCACCAGTAAGATGTGGGGTGAGGGCGGGAGAAGGGGAGGGTTGGTCTAGACTCTCAGGTCCCTCTTAACTCTACCACTGGAGTGGGTCTAAGTCTATGGACCTCAGTTCATTGAGATTATAGTGATCGCTACAAATAATCTTATCTGTCATCTAGCAATCAGGTACCTTAATAAGTATCTCTGAATTGATCATCTCTATACTAATTATCTCTATTAATGTCATCTATCATTTATTATAGATCACTTCTATATCATCTATTATCTCTCTCACCTTTTTATCTACTTACATTGCTCTCTCTCCACACTCTCCACCCACCTCATATTCAGCATATTTGGGGGGGGGGATCAGCACATCTCCTTGCATCTGCTCCTCTAAGGGCACTGGCAGTTTGGTCCAATGAAAAAGAGTAAACATCAAAGATTCACTCATTTGAAAATCCTAGCCAAGTGTCTGTCCTACAGACTATACCCTAAAATCTGCTTGTCAACCCATTTCCACCATTGGCTCTCCTGATTCAATTGAATTCACCCAACTTTCAATACCAATCAATACGCTCAGGTCTCTGCACATTTGGCACATGGTTTCAGTTAAATGGTACCCTCTAGTATATCACACCATTATCAAACAACTAAAATTACTCCACCAAATTATACAATGTTTTGGGGGAAAGCACCGTTACAAAATTGTGGAGTCTACACCTATGCTTTTTCAAACAACTTACCTTGGCAGGGAACTGGAAATTGAGTGGGTGCGTCTCAATTGGGCAATGGCTGAATAAGTTATGATATATGAATCTTATGGACTATTATTATTCTATAATAAATGATGAACAGGCTGATTTCAGAAAAGCCTGGAAAGACTGACACGAACTGATGCTAAGTGAAGTGAGCATAGAATATTGTACATAGTAACAAGAAGATTATGGTATGATCAAGCACAATGGCCTCGGTCCTTTTCAACAATGTGATGGATTCAAGGTAATTCCAATAGACTTATGATGGAAAGTTCCATTTGCATACAGAGATGGAGACTCAATGTATATCAAAGCACAGCCGTTTCATCTTTTTTTGGTTGCTGTTTGTTTTTTCCCCTCTCATGTTATTTTTCCTTTTGATTCATTTTCTTGTGCAGAAGCATGAATCTGGAAATATGGCTAGAAGATTTGCACATGTTTAATCTATATCAGATTGCTTGGGAAGGAGGGAGAATGGGAGAGAGGTTTGAGAAAAATGTAGAACACAAGGTTTTACAAAGGTAAATGTTGAAAACTGTCTTTCCAAGTAGTGGGGGAAAATAAAATAATATTAAAATTCAACTTGCCTGACAGATTGACTTCTATCAAGTTTCTATAGATCATTGCACAGAATTTTCTTGGAGGGAGAAAAGAAAAATATATACTTGAAACTGAAAAGCTACATGTAGGTTGCATGCACATTGATTGAGGCAAACACATATGGATTATTAGGAGTAACCTGTTGATTAGAGGTGCAACAGAAGGCAATCTTGCCCTCTGAGAATGGGCTTCCTAGCAACCTTCAGAACAGACACCAGGAGCAGGGGACAGAAAAGCCAATTCGGACCCTGAGCCATAAGTAAATGTGGGGAGGGCTCACAGTCGACATACATGTCTGCAGGAGTTCAACTTTGTGTCTCTGGGACTATCATCAATTAGGAAATGGTCAAGGACTTTGATGGGACTGGTGATCAAAGAGCACAACATAGGGCACCTTTAGAGCCCAAGATAGGAAAAATTGGCAGCCTAGGTCATGGGCCTGCCAGTCTTTTGGGACAATTCATGGGAGGGAAGAGGGCTGAGCTCTCAACCAATAAGTCTCAGGTCAGAAATGGTTTCAAACCTGAACTGAAGCAAATAGATGTTACCAAGAACCTTAAGCCATCACAGAGAAGTAAAAGATTTGTTTCAGTCCACATAGTCATTTCTCTGATTTGTAAATGTACGGCCTAATGTAAAAATCTCATGAAGAGAGCCAGACACAAAATGATCCAGTTGCATGGAAACATGTAGAAAAGAGTCAAAATGCATTTTCAAACAACGTATTCCTTCTTGTTGTCTTCACTACTTAGTGCATGTCTGTGTGTGTATGGAGACAAAGAGGGATGGTGACAAGGGTCCATCTGTGGAACCAAACCAGGCACAGAATTCCCAAGGAAAACATCCTGCTTCTTTGTTCCCTTTAGATAAAACTGGGAAACCCCATTTCACAGTCATCACTTAGGCACCAAGCAGTCATTAAGCAGAGGCTACAGGGACCGTGGCCTTGTCAAAGGCACAATGATTGCCTGCTGGCATTTTCCCCAGGGGATGTGCTCCACAGGACATAGAATCAAAGCCATTACCTAACTGTCTCTGGACACGGGGTTCCAGTTACCTGTATTCTCCACAGAGAAGCTGGAAGTTCCACACATCTCCAAGGTGCGGGGTGGGGGGGGGAGAAGGAGGCTGAAACAAGTATGCAGGTCCTAGGCACTACTCAGTGTCCCGCATTGCCAATGCCCACTTATCACTCACTCTATGAGAATCCCGCCAAGAGGGGCTTCTCTCAGGTGCTTCCTGCTGGACTTTCCCATAACCTCTGCTTCTTACTCAAAAACATAAATCTACTACTGGGGACCATCTCCTTTTTTACTAGGGCATCTTTCTTCTCAGCTCTGCAGACTCACTCTCCATTGGGTCTCCAGCATCCTCCTCCTGTCGGCCTCATAATCTACCCCACCTGCTCTCAAACCCCCAAAGCTCTCTCTCCCCAGCCCAGTTTTCTTCTCTCTTCTCTCTCACTGATCTCATCAGTTCCCCTGGTTCATGATCATCTCTGTAAAGATAATTAGGATTGCTCTACTCGTACTTAGCCTTTATCTACCTACCTCTACTATCTTGACATCTAACTACCTAAATATCAGCCATGCAGGTAGCTATTTAGACAACGGGTAGACACATACATCTTCTCCGTCTCCCTCTCTCTTCTCTTCTATAGTTCTGCTGTATGCCAGTGCTAAGCACCAAGGATACAAAGAAAGACAAAAAAGTATCCAGATCCTCAGTAAAATGGGGATAAAAGCATCTCCCTGGGTTTCTGTAAAGTACTTTACAAACTGAAAAGGACTCTATAAATTAGTAGCTATTAAGAGAGACCTGCCTTCATCCTATATGTGTCACTATGAAGCAAGTGACCCTACTCTATCATATTCCAAGACTTGCAGTCCTTTAACGTAGAAGTGCTTATGTCTTGTGTTATCCTGGCTCCATAATACTTAAATTATTTCTTTTGGGCTGCTTTGGCTACTTGCAATAGTTTCTCCTTGACTGGGGACAGACAGAGACAGACAGAGACAGAGAGACAGAGACAGAGAGACAGAGACAGAGAGAGACAGAGAGAGCACAGCAGGCAGCTCTCAAAAACTCATGCTTCCCTTTTGCCCCCTCACCCCTTTTTTTTTCTTATTTAAGAGAGGGAAAAACGTCAAGAGATATCAGTGGCCCGATTTTCAGCTTAGAAATTTTCCCCTCATTTCCACCTGGTGCTTCCTTCTCTGTTTTTCTGTTACTTTAATCAGAAAAGGCCTGTCAGGATCCCTTAAGGAATGGGTGCATCAGCAGGGCCTGATGAAGCTAAATGGGCTCAGCCTGGGAAGGCACTGATGTTATTTGACAAAGTGGTAGAGCTTCTTGGGAGGAAGAAAAGCCTGGGAACGGTGTCGTGCCACATTCGTGAGGACCAGGAATTGGGATTGTCACAGCTCTGACTCTGGTGTGGTTTTTTTCTTTCTTTGTTTGTCTGTTTTTTGGGTTTTTTTTTTGGGGGGGGGGGCACACAGAGGAGGGAAGAGCTCCTACAATGGAGGGACCTGACCCGGCAAAGAAACATCAGGACTTTCCGTGGAAATCTCTCTGACAAGCAGCTCCAGCTGGGATGAGACTACCTGCCTCGCTCCCTGAGGACCCATCCATCCATCCACCCACTCACCCCCCCCCCCAACTCCCCTCCCTTCCCCTCCTTCCCACAAGAGCTAAAGGCTCGAGATGGCAGGCTCAGGCAGCTTCGGTGAACCATGTTTGTAAGAAGAAGAAGAGACAGAAAAGCATTGGGGAGTCTCGAACAGAATCAAAGAGCGCTGGCTGCTTTACAGTCTGTGTCCCGGCATCTAAAGGGATGCTCTGAGAGGCAGGGGAAGAACCTTTCAAGGTAAGCCTTGGTGTACTTTTTCTTCCTTGGGGTACAGGGGGAGACTGGGAGATACAAAGGCTGTTTTTTTTTTTTTTCTTATGCCCGCCTTTTTCCCCCTGCTTCCCTATACTTAAAGCCCCCATGGGCCTGCTTCTTTTACCTTCCCTCTCTTTTCAGCTGCACTCCCTTAGATGACTCTAGATAGGTTTTCTTTTTGAAGATCAGTTTGGGGTTTTTGGAGCAATGTCTTCCCTTTTCAAAAACGGGCTTTGGCAATTTAGAACTGTGCCCAAAGAGTGGTCAGTCTGTGCGCATATGCTTTGATCCGGCAGTGCTTCTATCGGGCTTGTACCCCACAGAGATCTGAGAGGAGGGAAAGGGGGACCCACGTGGGCAAAAATGTCCGTGGCAACCCTTTTTTTTTTTTTTTTTTTTTTAGTGGCCAGGAACTGGAAATTGGGTGGATGCCCATCTGTTGGAGAATGACTGAAAAAGACTGAATGTTATGGAATGAAATAAGGAGTGAATATAGGAATGTTTTGAAATGGTTGTCTTCTGTAAGAAACAATCAGCAGGATGACCTCAGCCCTGGAGAGACAGGGACTGATGCTAAGTGGAACGAGCAGAACCAGGAGATTAGGGTAGAAGGCAATGACGAGCTTAGGTGATGATCAATTCTGATGCACGGGGCTCTCTTCCACAATGACATGGTTGATGCCAGGGACAAAAAGTTGGTGATGAAGAGGGCCATCAACACCCAGAGAGGGGGCTGTGGGAACTGAGTGAAGTTCACAACACAGCGTTTTCCCTTTTTTTATTTTATTTTATTTTATTTTGTTTGTTTGTTTAGACTGTTTGCTTCCATTTTATTTTCTCTCCCCCCCCCCCCTCCCCCCCCCCTTTCATTGGATTTTTCTGGTGCAGCAAGGTAATTCCAATATGTGCCTACCTGTTTATAAAATGAACAAATATTTCTACCACTCTACTTGCCATCTAGGGGAAGGGGGGGGTGTTAAAATTACAACACATGATTTTGCAACGGTTAATGATGAATTATCCCTGCGTATGTTTTGAAAATAAAAGGCTTGCATAGAAAATAAAATAAAATGAAATGAATGGGCTTTAAAACTTCAGTGTTGGCAGGAGAAGCAGGGTTGTCTGTTTAGGGCAAGACTTTGTTGCTTAAAAAGTAGGCTTTGGGAATTCTCTTGGGCTGTTAGCAGGATTTGGAAAAACCTCTTAGAATTGCGATGACATTGCACGGTCCCTTCCTGTCTAGGACCCCTACAAACGCCTCCAGCCTCTTCCTCTCCCTCTTGGGAGCTTAAAAAAAATTTATCAATTAATTTAAGAAGCAAATTGGTCGTTGGGGGGCCAGGTTGGGCCTTTTTCATATGGGCCTGGGGCAAATCTCTTGAAATGGCAAAACTGTGGAGAAGTCCCTTCCTTTCTAGGACCCGTATAAACCCCTCCTGCCGCTGCCTCTCCCTCTTGGGACCTTAAAAAAAATGACTTTATGAATTCACTTAAAAAGCAGGTTGGTCACTGTGGGCCCAGGTTGGGCCTTTTTCGTGTGGGCCTGGGACAAATCTCTGGGAATTGCCACACGGTGGAGCAGCCCCTTCCTTTCGAGGACCCCGCACAAACGCCTTCTGCCTCTGCCTCTCTTTCTGGGGACCTTAAACATATATATCTAAAAATAAATAAGAAAATGAACAGGTTCGTTACTTTGCCCCAAGATGTTTGGCCTTTTTAATATAGCCCTGGGGCAAATCTCTTGGAGTTGCAACACAGTTGAGAAGTCCCTTCCTTTCCAGGACCCCTACAAACACCTCCTGCCTCTGCCTCTCATTCTTGGGACCTTAAAAAAAAAAAATTAGTTTATCAATTAATTAAAAAAAGGAGGTTGGTCGGTGTGGGCCCAGGTTGGGCCTTTTTCATGTGGGCCTGGGGTAAATCTCTTGGAGTTGCAACACCATTGAGCAGTCCCCTTCCTTTCTAGGACCCCTTAAAAAGCCTCCAGCCTCTGCCAGGCCTCCTTGGAACCTGAAAACTAAAAAACAAACAAATAAATAATTAAATAAATAAAGATACAACACAAAATAAGCAGGTTGGTTACTTTGCCCCAAGATGTTTGGCCTTTTTAATATGGGCCTGGGGCAAATCTCTTGCCGTTGCAACACCATTGAGAAGTCCCCTTCCTTTCTAGGACCCCTTGAAAAGCCTCCAGCCTCTACCTCGCCTCCTTGGGACATGAAAAATGAAAAAGAAATACAGAAATAAAGAAAAATAAAATAAGCAGGTTGGTTACTTTGCACCAAGGTCTGGCCCTTTTCATGTGGGCTTGGGACAAATCTCTGGGGATTGCAACACAGTTGAGCAGTACCTTCCTTTCTAGGACCCGGACAAACCCCCTCCTACCTCTACCCCTCTTTCTGGGGACCTTAAAAAAATTAATACTAAATAAATACTTAAAAATCGAAAATAAAATAAGCAGGTTTGTTAGTTGGCACCAAGGTCTGGCCCTTTTCATGTGGGCCTGGGACAAATCTCTGGGAATGGCAACAGGGTTGAGAAGTCCCTTCCTTTTTGGGACCCATGCAAACCCCTCCTGCCTCTGCTTCTCTTTCTGGGGATCTTAAACAAACAAAATCAATCAATCAATAAAAATAGAAAATAAAAAAAGCAGGTTTCTTAGTTGGCGCCAAGGTCTGGCCCTCTTCATGTGGGCCTGGGGCAAATCTCTTGGAATTGCAATGCCCTTGAGAAGTCCCCTTCCTTTCTAGGACCACTTAAAAAGCCTCCAGCCTCTGCCTTGCCTCCTTGGGACCTTAAAAAACTTACTTGATCAATTCATTAAAAAAGCAGGTTGTTCAGTGTGGGCCCAGGTTGGGCTTTTTTCATGTGGGCCAGGGGCAAATCTCTTGGAGTTTCAACTCCATTGAGAAGTCCCCTTCCTTTCTAGGACCCCGAAAAAAGCTTCCAGCCTCTGCCTTGCCTCCTTGGGACCTGAAAACTGAAAAATAAATAAAGAAAAATAAAAAAATAAAACAAGCAGGTTGGTCAGCTTGCACCAAGGTCTGGCCCTTTTCATGTGGGCTTGGGACAAATCTCTGGGAATGGCAACACGGTTGAGCAGCCCCTTCCTTTCAAGGAACCCGACAAACGCCTCCTGCCCCTGCCTCTCTTTCTGGGGACCTTAAAAAAAAATAAAATACATAAAAATAGAAAATAAAATAAGCAGGTTGGTCATTTGGCGCCAAGCTTTGGCCTTATTTCATGTGGGGCTGGGACAAATCTCTTGGAGTTGTAAGGCCGTTGTGAAGTCCCTTTCCTTTCTAGGACCCCGAAAAAAGGCTCCAGCCTCTGCCTCTCTTTCTTGGGACCTGAACATAAATCAACAAATACATAAAAATAAGAAAAAAAATAAGCAGGTTGGTCAGTGTGGGCCCAGGTTGGGCCTTTTTCGTGTGTTCCTGGGACAAATCTCTGGGAATTGCCACACGGTGGAGCAGTCCCTTCCTTTCTAGGACCCGGACAAACCCCTCCTGCCTCTGCCTCTCTTTCTGGGGACCTTAAACAAACCAACAGAAATAAATAAACAAATAAAAAAAAATTAAAAATAAAAAAAAGCAGGTTTGTTAGTTGGCGGCAAGGTCTGGCCCTCTTCATGTGGGCCTGGGGCAAATCTCTGGGAATTGCAATGCCCTTGAGCAGTCCCTTCCTTTCCAGGACCCTTACAAACCCCTCCTGGCTCTACCTTTCTTTCTAGGGACCTTAAACAAACAAACAAAATATATAAATGAATTTTTAAAAAAATAAAATTAAAAAATAAAAAATAAAACATAGAAATAAAAAAATAGGCAGGTTTGCCAGTTTGAGTCAAGGTCTGGCCCTTTTCAGGTGGCCTTGGGACAAATCTCTGGGAGTTGCCACACGGTGGTTGAGCAGTCCCTTCTTTTCCAGGACCCCTACAAACTCCTCCTGCCTCTGCCTCTCTTTCTGGGAACCTTTAACAAATAAAATAAATACATAAAAATAAAAAATAAAATCAGCAGGTGTGTTAGTTGGCACCAAGGTCTGGCCTTTTTCCTGTCGGCCTGGGACAAATCTCTGGGAATGGCAACAGGGTTGAGCAGTCCCTTCCTTTCCAGGACCCTTACAAACCCCTCCTGGCTCTGCCTTTCTTTCTAGGGACCTTAAACAAACACACAAAATATATAAATAAATGAATTTTTAAAAAAATAAAATAAAAAAATAAAAAATACAAATAAAAAAATAGGCAGGCTTGCTAGTTTGAGCCAAGGTCTGGCCCTTTTCATGTGGGCTGGGGAGAAATCTCTGGGAGTTGCCACATGGTTGAGCAGTCCTTTCCTTTCTAGGAACCCTACAAAGGCCTCCTGCCTCTCCCTCTCTTTCTTTCTGGGGAGGGACCTTGAAAAATATCTAAAAATAAAGAATAAAATAAGCAGGTTTGTTACTTTACCCCCAGATTTTTGCCCTTTTTCATGTGGGCTTAGGAGAAATCTCTGGGAATTGCAACACGGTTGAGGAGTCCCTTCCTTTCCAGGACCCGTACAAACCCCTCCTGGCTCTGCCTTTCTTTTGGGGGACCTTAAACAAACAAACAAAATATATACATAAATGAATTTTTTAAAAAAAATAAATTAAAAAATAAAAAATAAAAAATAGGCAGGTTTGCTAGTTGGAGCCAAGGTCTGGCCCTTTTCAGGTGGGCTTGGGAGAAATCTCTGGGAAATGCAGCACGGTTGAGCAGTCCCTTGCTTTCCAGGACCCGTATAAACCCCTCCTGCCTCTGCCTCTCTTTCTGGGGACCTTAAACAGATAAAATAAATACATTAAAATCCAAAATAAAATAAGGAGGTTGGTCAGTGTGGGCCCAGGTTGGGCCTTTTTCGTGTAGGCCTGGGACAAATCTCTGGGAATTGCAACACGGTTGAGGAGTCCCTTCCTTTCTAGGACCCCGTACAAACCCCTGCTGCCACTGCCTCTCTTTCTGGGGACCTTAAACAAACAAACAAAATATATAAATAAATGAATTAAAAATAAATGAATGAATGAATGAATGAATAAATACAAATAAATAAATAAATAAATAAATAAATAAAAACAAATAAAAAAATAGGCCGGTTTCCTAGTTTGAGCCAAGGCCTGGCCCTTTTCATGTGGGCTTGGGAGAAATCTCTGGGAGCTGCCACATGGTTGAGCAGTCCCTTCCTTTCTAGGAACCCTACAAACCCCTCCTGCGGCTGCCTCTCTTTCTGGGGACCTTAAAAAAAATTAAATTAATTAAATAATTAATTAATTGTAAAAAAAAGCAGGTTTGTCAGTTTGCACCAAGGTCTGGCCCTTTTCATGTGGGCTTGGGAGAAATCTCTGAGAGCTGCCACATGGTTGAGCAGTCCCTTCCTTTCTAGGACCCCTAGAAACCCCTCCTGCCTCTGCCTCTCTTTCTGGGGAGCCTAAACAAATAAAATACATAAATCAATAAAAATAGAAAATAAAAAAAGCAGGTTTTTTAGTTGGCGCCAAGGTCTGGCCCTCTTAATGTGGGCCTGGGGCAAATCTCTTGGAATTGCAATGCCTTGAGCAGTCCCTTCTTTTCAAGGACCCGAACAAACCCCTCCTGCCTCTGCCTCTCTTTCTGGGGCCCTTAAAATATATATATATATATATATA